>JANHFK010001916.1:146520-162627 GCA_036250565.1 Sibynophis collaris | reverse complement strand
AGGTCGTTCCAGAGGGCAGGTGCTGCCACAGAGAAGGCCCTCCCCCTGGGGGCCGCCAGCCGACATTGTTTGGCTGACGGCACTCTGAGGAGGCCCTCTCTATGAGAGCGGACCGGACGGTGGGAGGCATATGGCTGTAGGAGGCGGTCCTGCAAGTATCCAGGCCCCAAGCCATGGAGCGCTCTAAAGGTTGTAACCAACACCTTGAAGCGCACCCGGAAGGCCACAGGCAGCCAGTGCAGCTCGCGCAGGATAGGTGTTACATGGGAGAACCTAGAGGCTCCCACAATCCCCCATGCGGCTGTGTTCTGGACTAACTGTAGCCTCCGGATGCACCCCAAGGGGAGCCCCATGTAGAGAGCATTGTAGTAGTCCAGGCGGGAGGTGACGAGCGCCTGAGTGACCGTACGTAGGGCGTCGCGATCTAGAAAGGGCCGCAATTGGCGGATCAGGTGTACCTGATAAAAGGCCCCCCTGGACATGGCCGTCAGGTGGTCTGTCAGTGACAGCCGGGAGTCCAGGAGGACACCCAAGTTGGGCGCCCTTTCCGTGGGGGCCAGTGTTTTGCCCCCAATAGCCAACGTTGGTGTCAGTTGGCTATATCGCAGCGCCGGAAACCACAGCCACTCAGTCTTGGAGGGGTTGAGTCGAAGCCTGTTGCTCCCCATCCAGCCTCACACGGCTTCAAGGCATCGGGACATCAGTTCAACTGCATCATTGGGGTGGTCCGGGGTGGAGATGTACAGCTGAGTATCATCAGCGTACTGATGGAACTCCACCCCGAAACCACGGATGATCTCACCCAGCGGCTTCATATACATGTTGAACAGGAGAGGAGAGAGGACCGACCCCTGTAGCACCCCCCATAGGAGGGGCTTCGGGATCGACCTCTGCCCTCCTGTCAACACTGATTGCATCCGACCGGAGAGGTAGGACAAGAACCACCGTAAAACGGTGCCTCCCAGTCCCAGCCCCTCCACCCGGCGCAAAAGGATACCATGGTCGATGGTATCAAAAGCCGCTGAGAGGTCTAACAGGACTAGGATAGAGGAATGTCCCCTATCCCGTGCCCTCCAGAGATCATCCACCAATGCGACCAATGCAGTCTCCGTGCTGTAACCCGGCCTGAAGCCGGACTGGCGCGTGTCTAGATAGTCCCGTTCATCCAGATGCCGGGGCAGCTGTTGTGCCACCACACTCTCAACAACCTTCGCTAAAAAGGGAAGGTTGGAGACCGGGCGAAATTTTGAAAAAATTGCCGGGTCCAGGGTGGGCTTCTTGAGGAGGGGTCTGACCACAGCCTCCTTGAGGGTGGTCGGAAGGGACCCCTCACTCAAAGATGCCTCCACTAACAATATGTGATTTGCTGTCCATTTTGAGGCATCTTATTAAAGAAAGAAGAAACCTCACCAAAGAACACCACAAAAAATATGGAAAAAGATACACTGGACTTTTTTCTCCTTTAATATTTTGCAAGTAAATTGAGTGTAGAAATCGAGTCCCAGAACTGTACAATTCAAACTTTAAGGAGATTTGTCAACTCAGGAACTGATTGTTATTTGGAAGTACACCAATTGTTTGTTTTAGATGGCTGTGGTTATTCTGGCTCAAAGAGTGATAAAGAATAGTTTTGTTGTTTTAATTTTACTCAAATTCCACGGTTGCTTTTTAACATTATTTTTACAGTTTATTTTTATTCCTTGGTTTAAAGAACCATGCAATAAACTATACAAGTTCTTAGGAGTGAGTAAAAAATAGTGGCTTGCAAACATTTATTTAACTGCCACGCTATGCTGATTAACCAGCAGAAGAAAAACACAGAGCTAAATATTATCACTATCTAAAAATATAACAGCATTCGGCCTTCTTTTTTTCTCAAACAAGCCTCTTTTTTACAGTCCTGATTTTATGCTACAAAGGAATACTCAAAGATACTAAATAGAAAATCACTTATCAGTTTAAAATTAAATACCAGCCTTCAATATGTATAATAAATCATTGAACATATAACCAGGGTGTATAATCATCTTGTATAACAGCTTTAAGTTGACCAAGATGAAAAAATGGAATAAACTTTTATTTGTGTGACACATAAGTCAAATAACTAAGATGAGAAAATGGAATAAACTTTTATTTGTGTGACACATAAGTCAAATAACTAAGCCAGATACAATGAAATTCCACATGAAGGTGCATAAAATTAAGAGTTTTCTCTTTCTTTTTAATAGAGTCCTGTTTGATTAAGTTGAGTGGCATAGCAAGTCACATAATTAATATGGAAAGTGGTAGATTCATATAGCCAGATATTAGAATTATACATCCTCTTGGATGCCTCTGAAGCTTGGATGCTTTGCAGACAGTAATGACTGATATAATGGCTTCATCTCTTCATATAATTACAATAATACTTACACAGTGCTTTTAATCTTCAAAGCATTTCATATTCTTAATTGAAAAGGAGTGATCCAGTGTCTAGCCCGATAAGAACTAAAATGTTTGCCAATTACAGCTGTCAAGTAAAAATGTGCTTTTTAACTAATAGAACACCAACATAAATTTCACTTCAATCGCATTTTCCCGCGTTTCTATTTTCAAAAGCTTAAGATCACTATATCTACAACATCTGCCACTTAAAACCACAGACTCCTAAGTATTTTTTCCATGTCCAATACCCAAAGAATTCAGCAGCCAGAAATTAACATGCATTTACATCAATCCCAGGATTCAAACATCTGGATGTGCTCAGTTCCAGACCAGTATTGCAAATAAGTGCAAAATGTCTCCTTGTTGCTGAGATGAATTCTTCCCATGCTCACTCTTTCTACTGGAAGAGTCAAGAAGTAAAGCAATTGTAGACATAAAAAAACCCCAACCTTTACTAGGGTATATTGATTGCTGAGTTTAAGCTCTATGCAATGATTGCATGAAATAATTTAATATTTATCTATTAAATCATTTTGTTGAATAGAAAATTATTTCATGTTGATGAACAATTTGCAAGAAAATAATCATGTCTCCTCTTTCAAATATATATACTTATATAATCTTATATATTTTGTGAAAGAATATAGCCTTGGAAATAGAAAAGGAAAAGGTAAACTGTTAAGGGGAGGATTTCAGAAGAGATTATTTAGTCCTGAAAAAGTGTGGGGAAAAAACACAAAATGATTTTGTACGGAATAATATAAAAACTCCGACAGACTACCAAGATTTTATAATTCTACTTTACAATAATAAAGAGCATTCTGGAATCTCTGCCATGCCTGTTCCTTAACTTTGCCTACATTGAAATGCTGATTATTATAGCTATAGCTAGAGAGGATATATTTAAAATAAATTAATATAAGCTTCTGTATTAAAAGTTGAACACAAATAGTCACTCAACATTCTCCCAAAAATAAATAATAGATGATTTCTCCAAATTTCTCTAGGGAAGAAGAAATTCTCCAGCCCAGGATGATGATAGCAGCACAGTTACTAAAAAAAAAAGGAAACAAGGAAAGGATTTGCTCATATTTACAGTACTTCCTTTAGGGTTTAATTGAAATGCCAGAAGTTAGAGGAGAAGCTGAAGAATCTGGAGAGACACTGCACAGCATTTGCTGAATCTGGAGGTTCTGCCAAAATGCCAAAATGTGTATTACAACATGGTATGCAAGTCCCCCTTTTGCATACATGCTTACCCCATCACAATGGATATGCAAAAAGGGAGGACTTTGGATCACAATGTTTGCTTGGTCATTTGTGTGATCCCTGCCTTCTCCGGCAAGCTCTCCTGAGATGTGTCTAAAATGAAAGATTCTTGGCCACCTAACCACTGGATGAGCTACAATATCTGCACCCATGAGTATTTCTCTAAAACTTGCTGTTTGTTTGAGAAAAAAATCTAAAATTGAGTAAGATCTGTTTGTAAAAAGCATATGTCTTTCTCTTAAAGATATGTGCCCAAATGATTGTGTGGCTTTTATGTGTTAAAGGAAAAACTAATTTTAGAATTCTGGGATGGGAAATCCCTTTATTAATAGGCCCATAGTTTAGGATGAAGTACTCTGGCCTAAGTAATAAACTTCACTTTGACTAGGGTTTAAATGCAGGACTATAAATTTCCTCCTATGTGGATCAAATAGTATTCTCCAGTATTGGTAGCCAGGGTTTCTGCTGCCTGGGCATTGCCATGCAGATTAGTCAGTTCCTGTCTGATTGAAGAAGCAAGATAGAGAGAGAGTTGATGCTTTTGAAATGTGGTGCTAAGACTACTATGGATAGCCAAGATTTCAGACAAAAGCAACCCAATCCAGACTTCTCATTCAAGGCACAAAGACCAGGATCAAATTATCCTACTTGGAAGAAATTATATGAAGATCTAGTCTTTGAAGAAGGCTCTGGGCTGGAAAAGGTAGAAAGAAAGAAGAAAACCAGCACCAAAGTGGATAAGCTCAGTTCACGAGTGATGAATACACTGTTGGAAGATCTGAAAGATTGTCATGGACAAGGGACATATTGTCAGGGAGAAACCTTGTTTATGTGGTTGCTAAGAGTAGACACCAACCTAATGCACAAAATCAATCAATCAATCAATCAATCAAGTTTTATTATTCTAGTCCCATTCTAATTTCATTCAGTCTAGATGGGATGCATAGATCTTTTTTCCTTCTTAATTTTCACTTTCAGTATATTCACTCAGGCCCAGTATGCCTCCCATTCCCGCTGTTTCTTCTAGATTGAGAGTTTATGGCCTGGGATAGACATGAATTTACTTTAAAAGATTTATGGTCTTGTTCCTCTAAGTTCTACTCTAACTGAATGTTATCTGTTAATTTGCCATCTTAAATTTCTCCTTAGTCTTCTGATTAAAGATGGACTAAATTAAATAATGAAATAGGCTTGTGTCCTATTAAAATGATTCACGAAAGGCTTTAGTAAAGATATTAATGAATAGCTTGGCCGTTTTGATTAGTGATTTGGGAGCTGACATCCAACATACCAGAGAGAACCAGGCTAGGAAAGGTTGATATATGCCCAGAGATGGGCTTCACATAAATGAACAACCGGTTTGCCTAGTGCAGAGCCGAAAATGTGAGTGCGCGTGTGCATGCGCACTTTTCCCACGCACTCACCTTCTGCACTTTTGCGCATCTTCAAACACACTCCAATTTCATGCGAGTGGCTTCCAGCACACCTTCTTGGACAGCCGTGGTGAGTAGACCGGACAAGGCACGGAAATCAGCTGGGTTGCATGGGCGGGATGAGCGAGCCAAAGAGTGAGATATATAGGACAGGACAGCACCAGGGCGGGTGGGAGAGCCCAGCTGGTGGTCGGAACTACCGGTTCGCCCAAACTGGTCCGAACCAGCAGTAGCCCACCTCTTTACATGCCTAATAAAAAAGCAGGAGCTATTTTTGTCACAAAGATTCCATATGTGAAACTACTTTACCTTCTTAGAAAAAATATGCAAAGGAATATTACTCTATGTAACTTTGCTAGCACTGCCATGTAGCAGCATAATCTAAGAAGTCTTCGAGCTATAAAGGTGTTGTACTTCAGTTAATTGTCAGTTCTAGATGAGGGACATCTGTTGTTCAAGCCTTATTATTCCCCCTTTTTGCTATGTTATTTTCCTTTGGGGAAAATTATTAGACTGCGTAATAATTAGCTTATGTATGAAAAAAAGAAAGTAAAAAGTTATGTATGTATGAAAAAAGAAAGTGAAAGTTTTCTGGTACTCACAGTTTGAGCCATATTAAATTGTTCCTCTTCCATCCGCTGTGCATTTGCATCCAGATTCAGTTTAAGAGCTTCATTAAGTTATCTATGAAACGAAATGGCTTGTGACCAGGGTATCTAAAGTTGAGGGTAACCTTCCCATAGGAATTGCTTCTGGTTGTTACTTGAAAAAAAAAAGGGGGGGGTGAGGGCAAGGAGAAAAGTAAAATAGGAAGAAAACAATAGCCCAATAGCCCCACTTTTACAACTTTTACTAAGCAGAAACCCTTTTTTATAGGGAGGAAAGATGCCAGACATATGGAAAGAGGTTAATATAATATCAATATCTAAAAAGGAATAAGATTTTACTGCAGTAAGAATTACAGACCAATTATCATTATTAAACGATACTATAAGCTACTGGCAATAGCAATAGCACTTAGACTTATATACCGCTTCATAGTGCTTTACAGCCCACTCTAAGCGGTTTAGAGAGTCAGCATATTGCCCCCAACAATCTGAGTCCTCATTTTACCCATCTCGGAAGGATGGAAGGCTAAGTCAGTTACAGTTTACAGTTTATTAAATTTATATACCGCCCTTCTCCCTTCCGGGACTCAGGGCGGTGAACAGACATAGTTAAAAACAATAAAATACAATAAAATAATAAATAATGGAGCTTTAAAATGTTTTAAAAATAGATTAAACAAACAATCCTGTCTGTTCTAAAAACCATTGAGCCTGGTGAGATTTGAACTGCAGGCAAATAGCAGGCAGCCGGCAGGCAGCAGAAGTAGCCTGCAGTATTGTACTCTAATCACTGTGCCACCACAGCTCATTCAGCAATTGTAGCTGAAAGACTGAAATTAATTTTGCAAGAATTTATTGATAAGGATTGATGTTGATTTTTACCTAAAAGACAATTAAAAGATAATGTTAGCACTGTGTCAGATATTTTTTAATATTTGGAAAATCATAATGGAAAACAAGCTACATTGTTGTTTTTTGTTTGTTTTTGTTTTGTTTTGTTTTGTTTTTGAGGCAGTGAAAGTGTTTGATAATTTGAACTGGCCTTTTTGGTTTAGAGCTTTGGAAGATATGAATTTTGGGGCGAATTTTATAAAATGGGTAAAATTGATTTCTATTTCATAAACAGCACAACTAATCAACAGGGACTTAACCAAACCATGTGAGACACAAAAAAGTACAAGACAAGATTGTTCACTTCTTTTATTTTAGCTCCTGTAATATTAAACAAGCGATATAAGACCAGATGTGATTATCATGGCGTAAATGTTTTAAAAAGAGTCAAATTAAGAACTTTTGCAGATGACTTGATTTTGGTTTTGGGAAAAGAATGGAATTTTTGATGAGTAAATTAAAAGAATTTGGGTCACTAGAAGGCTTCAGGATTAATGAACAGAAGACAAAGATGTTAACAAAAAAGATGAAGATACAAGAGCAAACAGAATTGATAAAAAAACTCAGAATAAAATTAGTTTTAAGATTGAAAGAAAACTAAAATATTTGGATATAATTAAGGCAAATATAGATTGTATGATATTTCAAAATAACGATGTTAATATGGAAAATGAAGTTTAAAAAATATGTCAAGATGGGATTATTATTGTCAGTCTTATTATTACTTAGAATGTTATTTTTGTTTCAGCCAATATCTGAAACTAGGGTACCATTTAAACAATGGCAGAAAGACATATCTAAATTTGTTTGGCAAGGGGAAATTTAAAAAATAGTTATAATCAAAAGGCATTTCTAACCAGAGTGTAATCTGAATCAATTCAATTGACATCACAATAATCCTTAAAAATTCTACAGCTGAACATTCATGTTGCTCACATCTGCCAGACTTAGGGTGAGGTAAGTACACTGAATTTCATACATTATTCCAATCCTTTGTTCTTCAACCAGAGCCTATTCCTGTCAGACACATGTATTTTTTCCTGGTTGAATAATGAAACTCCTTAAAAGTGCCATTGTATTCAGAATCTCAAATATTCCTGTTATCGGCAACAACTATTTATAGCATCACTTCGCCATCAGTGCAGCGATATACAACTTATGTATAGTAAGAATTTATTTCCACAGTGATGTGTGGTAACACCGTAAATTAGTAAAGTGAGCATCTTCTTAAATTTGTTTCAGAGGAGTGCTGATATCTACTCAGAATTGAATTAAACTGGATTGTGTTTCAATGAGCAATTGTAGTAAATTATAAGCTATTAGTAAACCAGAAAATACCTTAAAGGCAGGAGGCATACACCTTTAAAATGTAGATGGCACCAAATTCTTTTTTTTAGTTCAGAATCAGACCTATTCTCCTTTTTCAAGGTCCTCCAAATCTCATCAGTCAATAGAGATTATTAGTCCAAATATCGTAAATAATGTTTAGCAGATCTGGAAAAATCTGGATTAAATATCAGATCAGCTACAAATTTGAAAGTAGATTGTTAAGACAAACTTTTCTCTCAGATCCAGCCTTGATGCATAACGTGCGGTTAAATATACTGGCCAAGATTGATAGTGTTATCATGCAGATTACAGAGTTGTAACAAACAAAGTACAATACAAAGAGGAAAATGCTGTGCATATGCTCAGTGCATGTTATCTGTCCTCTTCAGCTATCTACTGATATTTACTAATGTCAGATTTATGTACCACTGTACTTTCTAATTAGTTATGTGTTAAAAGTATCTAATAGAAAAAGTTGTAATAGCAGTAATGGGCCTTCTCTGAGTTTGGGAAACTCATCCTTTTATGTTATGCTTTCTTTAAATGTAATATCAAATGATTTTCAGTATTCTGATACTTCTGATCAAGGGTGTCTAAACTTGGCAACTTTAATACTTGTGGACTTCAACTTTTCAGCCAGCTGGGATTTATTGTTATTTTCCCTATCAGTAAAAGCATGCCTATGTTTTACAGAGGTTCTCCCATTGCATTTTCAGCAAGTTCTCACTTGAGAATTAATTGAGAATTACCCAAATATTTATTGTAACTTGGGCTTTTTTTTTACCAAAAGAACCACTGCAGGTATAGTTGTTTATATTCAGAATTACTGGACAGTAACATAAATTACAAAACTCAACTGGGGAAAATACATACACTGGAGAAGAAATGCAGCCTGGAGGAGAACAATGGGGAACAATATAACAATTGTCACGCTTTATTATTGTTCCAAAATACCAATAGAGTTTTGTGCTATACATTCCCAGTGAAAAAGTTGCCTTTTTTGTGTCAGACATAAAAAGCAATCCAGAATAAACTGATTTTCCCATTTGTGTCAAGAATATTCACAGAAAGTCTGCCTTTCAAATTAAATAGCCACTTTGCATAAGAGCTCAATATTTAAAGTACTGAAGTTATTATTTGCATTTCCTTGAAGTAAATTCCCTCCTCTTGTAAGAGGAAGAAACGGCGGCTATATAGGAATAGTAATAACTTTTAGTACTTTTCAAAGTGAATTAATCTTCTCCTAAAGAAAAAAAGAAAAAGTCATCCCAGAGCCTATTCTGTAAAGGACCTACAATGGAATTGCTCCAACTTTACAATTTCAAAACCCCTCAAATCAATTTTTCATTATACAGTGATGAATATCTATGTAAATCAGACCCTTCAGAAATCAAGCAGACTGTTTTATGATGCTTTATAAGATCCAATTCTATATAGAGTGCATCAAGATGCGAGCAGGTGAACTAACAGGTGCATGAAGTAAGTAAACCTATAGAAAGCAAAAAAAAATACAGTAATTATCTTTGTTTTCTTTAAACTAACTTGTATATAATGTCAAATGCCAGAGCTGAGTATAAACAGGAACGTATCAGTATATAGAACAGCATCACAGTAAGTTTTAGTAGAACCTTCTATAACTTTTTCTCCTATACACATTCCATAAATATGTGCGTTAGCTATTTAATATGTTTTTATTTATAGTTTTAAATTTTGTAATTACATGTTTTTTAATGATGAACTGTAAACCGCCCCGAGTCCCGCAAGGGAGAGGGGCGGTCTATAAATATGATAAAATAAATAAATAAATAAATAAATGTATGCGTTCTGTTTGCATAACTGGACCATTTTTCAAAGTAAGAAAAGATTCAGACTTCTGTCCTCTTTTTGAACTTTTCTGCTTCTCCTGCCTTCCCTGCTCCCCCACACACACACTTTTGATCATGTTTCACCTGATTCATACTTCTGTGCTCTATTCTTAAGAATTGTGGATTTTATCCCTATAAATCTATAGCCCTTATTTCCTGCAGTGCCTAAGTTACAAAACTAAATTAGTGATAAAAGTTGAAGCAAAAACTCTCACTAGGTCACTGCCTAGAGACCTAAAACATACTGGGCAAAATTACACCCCACAAGCACAACATAAAATGTGCTTATTGACCATGATTCTGACTTATACAAGGACAGTATTTAAAGCAGGTTAAACAAGCTTCTTCTTTCCCTGAGCATCGTTGAAGCTATACATGCTTTTCTGCTGACAGATACAAACTGTACATCATGTGAGAGGAAAAAGGCAGTGGAGAATAACTTGCTCTGGGATTCTTTTGTTACAAATCAGTTGAATCCAATGACATAATCATTTATTATTTTCTCTGTTTGGCTTTGACTCATGAGTTTCCCTGAGGTAGGACAATTAGATTATAATTAGATTATAAATAAATGGTTTCCATTATCTATTACACTGAGTGGTCTTTTCCTGCTTTTTCTTGTTGGGAGGAGGGGGCACTTCTTCTTTGAAAAAGAGAGGAAAATATTGTCAGGAAAGCAAATGTTTTTCAGCTGTTATACTGTATTCTGTTTTCAGGAATCTTAATTTACCTCCTATAGCAGGATAATAACAAATGCCAGTTGTTGACTGTAGGTACATAAACAATCTGGTATACTATTAATTAAAACTCAGTGGTGACTGAACAATCTTAACATCAGATTAATGGTGACTATGTACCCAGGAATGGACAATCCATGACTAAAAGTCCTCTTTTCACAATAACAGGCTTGCCCCAAATTAACAACATGGTTTCGCACCAATTTGTGGATATGGAAAATGTATTGTAAGTTTTAAAACAGGAATGACATCATTCAAAAGAAACAAAAACGAAAAGCCCAGTCCAAATGCAGGTCCACTTAGAAAAAGAAATGGAATCAAATCCAGCTTTTTAGCCAACCCAACCTGCTACTTCTTAAAGTTGCCCTTGATAATGCTGCTCAGAGACCAATGTCATGCTTTACACTCAAAAGGGTGATTATATCTGGCATCCTGGATTTAATTTCCAATGACAAACATGTTGTTCTGCAGTTGCTGTTAAACTATAGTTCCAAATAGGTGCAGTCAAAATAGTTAGCATTGAGGGATTATAGGAACTGTAGTTAAATCTCTGGGAGGGGCACCCAAGTTTTCCTTCTCAATATAATCATAGTGAAAAAGAAGAGCTCTGTCTTTAGTTCTCTAATAGACTTCTTTTTTTTTCAGAGAGGAGGGGCAATAATGAAAATGACAGATAGGAATACTAGTTCTGTAAGCACAGAGTTCTCGATTTATAGCCATTCATTAAACAATCGTTTGAAATTACAATGGACCAAGAAATACTGCTTTACAACCTGTATTTGCACTTATGATTGTCATACGGTCCCTATAGTCATGTGATTGCAATTCAGGCACTTGCAGGATTGTGCAGTCATGTGATCACATTTTTTGCTGGTTTCTGGCAAAAAGCACCCAATGTCATGGCTGCATCTTACCTATCCAAGCTTCATGAAGTGACAGCCTGACATTAGCATAGGGGTGGTGGTGGAGTTTGGAATGTAAGGAAAGTGGGGGGATGGAAGCCCAGCTGAGCCATAGGATGAGATCCAGTCAGCCAAGGCCAAGTAACAATATGCAGAGATGGGAACCAAGCACCTGTTTCCTGAACAATATACAAGCACCTGGTTGGACATTTACATATAACCAAGAGATGGCTGGGGAGAAGAGGGAACTTTCCTTTGCATTGTTTGCACGGTAAAACCTCAGATTCAGCTTACACTACTTCTGCAACCAATTTAACTTATATGCAGAGAATATCATGAGAAAGGCAGGGCTATATGAATCAAAAATTGGAATTAAGATTGCCGGGAGAAATATCAACAACCTCAGATATGCAGATGATACCACTCTAATGGCAGAAAGTGAAGAGGAACTAAAGAGTTTCTTGATGAGAGAGGAGAGTGCAAAGGTTGGCTTGAAACTCAACATTAAGAAAACTAAGATCATGGCATCCGGCCCTCTCAATTCCTAGCAAATACATGGGGAAGAAACAGAGGTAGTGAGAGATTTTATTTTCCTGGGTCTCCAAGATCACCGCAGATGAGGACTGCAGCCAAAAAATTTAAAGATGCTTGCTCCTGGGGAGGAAAGCTATGGCAAATCTAGACAACATTCTAAAAAGCAGAGACATCACCCTGCCAACAAAAGTGTGTATAGTCAAGGCTATGGTGTTCCCTGTTGCAATGGATGGCTGTGGAAGTTGGACCATAAGAAAGGCTAAGCACCAAAGAATTGAGGCCTTTGAACAACAGTGCTGGAGAAGACTCCTGCGAGTCCCTTGGACTGCAAGGCGGTCAAGCTGGTCAATCATGGAGGAGATCAATCCTGACTGTTCGTTAGAAGGCCAGATCCTGAAGATGAAACTCAAATACTTTGGCCACCGAATG
The DNA here is from genome assembly GCA_036250565.1 of Sibynophis collaris. Lineage (NCBI taxonomy): Eukaryota > Metazoa > Chordata > Lepidosauria > Squamata > Sibynophiidae > Sibynophis > Sibynophis collaris. The sequence continues at coordinate 150,206 of JANHFK010001916.1, read as the reverse complement.
AGAAGGAAGGACTCATTAGCGATTGAGGGCAAAAGAAGAAGGAGATGGCAGAGAATGAAGTGGCTGGAAGGAGTCACTGTAGCAGTTGGCGTGAGCTTAAATGGACTCTGGGGGATGGTAGAGGACAGGAAGGCCTGAGGAACATTGTCCATGGGGTCACGATGGATCGGACACGACTTCGCAACTAACAACAACAACAACGATTTACTTAATATGCTGGCTAGAAAATGTATCTATTTTAGCATGCATTCTGCACATCCTCTAAAGTTGAAGCCCTCGGCTTTTTTCCACCATATTTTTCTTTGTTAGTAAAAACAAAACTTCTTCCTTCACAGGCAACCTATGAGGATTAATTAAGGCTTATAAAGCCTTGTCATTTTCTTCAATAGAAACCATCTATAATATAGCTTTATAAGGCTCCATTGTTATTTCTAAACCCAATGAATCTGAGGCCTTTGGAAATCACACGAAAACACCTGTTCTTGGGAGATTTTTAAAGTGATATCTTGAGCTAAGTTGCTTGGATAAGTAATAGATAAGCATCTGCACTTACTGGATGTTTATCCAGAATTGAAAAGCCCAGAAAAGCAGAGGTGGGAATTCTTCCTGATAATCACCGAGAGAAGCAGAAGAAGCAAGACGTAAACAAAAAAAGAAAAAGAAAAGAGGAAATAAATCTCTTAAACTCTATTTCCATAAACAGAGAAGCATCTCAGCAGAGAAATCCTAAGGACCGATTCTTATATTTTCAATGCCATTTTCAAAATTGAGAAAATTGCTCAAACCTACATAGAGGAAACGTCTCACGAGAGATCAAGATGGAAACAGCATTTAAAATCTAGTTGCTTCTAAGAGACTTCAGCCGGCTTTGACAGTTCTGTAGTTTATATAATTTGGGGATTTTGAAACAAAGAGCACTTGAGACTCCGTATCTCTTTTATTTGTCTTATCAAAAACATGCCAAGTTTTATAAAGCGTTGGGTTCTTTAAGGACAGTGCTTCCTCACGCTGAGTCATCCGTTAAAGTTTTACAAGTTAATCATTATTGAAAAATATCTCCAGTAGTTATCAGCGGAGGGTAAATATCTTGTCACCCATAGATATTATGAACTTTCTTTGGTTTATATGTTGTTGTAAGCCACTCAAGACTGTAGTAGCACATAAGTCAAAATACTACACAAAGAAGTAACTTTAAGTGAGGCCGTTGGAATAAGTATAGTTCGCAGTCTTACTCAAAGCATACATGGGGAGAATGTATTTACCGTTCAATTTGCTGATAGACTGATAATGACAACACACATGTACACAGACAGACATCCAGTGGTGGGATTCAATTTTTTTTACTACCGGTTCTGTGGGCATGGCTTGGTGGGCGTGGCTTGGTGGGCGTGGCAGGGCAAGGATACTATAAAATCTCCATTCCCACCCCACTCCAGGGGAAGGATACTGCAAAATCCCCATTTCCTCTCAATTAGCTGGGAGTTGGGAGGCAGATAATAGATGGGGGCAGGGCTAGTCAGAGGTGGTATTTACCAGTTCTCTGAACTACTCAAAATTTCTGCTACCGGTTCTCCAAAACTGGTCAGAATCTGCTGAATACCACCTCTGCAGACATCCCAATTGTCATAAAAGTCCTTGAACAATAACAATAGCACTTAGACTTATATACCACTTAACAGTGCTTTACAGCCCTCTCTAAGTGATTTACAGAGTCAGCATATTTCCCCCAACAATCTGGGTCCTCATTTTACCCACCTCGGAAGGATGGAAGTCTGAGTCAACCTTGAGCCTGGTGAGATTTGAATTGCCAAACTGCAGGCAGCCAGAAGTCAGTAGAAGTAGCCTGCAGTACTGCATTCTAACCACTGCACCACCGTGGCAGATGATAAAATTTCTTAAAATGTTTTTGAAAACTGTAAAATGCTCCATTATTGTGTTGGCCAGTTGGCCAAACAATAGTTTATCATAGATCATCCTTATATACAATATTTAAAAAAAAGAAACCAAACTAACCAGTGAATCCTCATAGATATATTTTTCTTTAACTTTTTCATAATGATAATCAGTTAGAAGTAAGTAATGAGATGACCAAATTTACCAATAGCCACATTATTCAATAGTGTGAAAGAAAAAAACACATTGCAATGCACTGTGAAAAATGCCTCCAAGCTAAATGAAGAAAGTGGTAGATTTGCTGCTTTGTGTTAAAAATGTGAAGCGATGTAACACTAAGACCTTCCTATCAAAAAGTATTATGGAGGCAGGGCTGGTGATGTAACTTGGATTCAGGATCTATAACTCAAGTCAAATTTTTTAAAATCTAACATTAGGAACAATGACAAACTTTCTATCATATGTGGTGGACCTGCCCCAAAGTATTGATATAAAATAAGGGAATAGTTGGAAGAAATTACTGAACAAAAGATCAAATTGAAGCCGGGACTATTTCTATTGGGCATTTTAGATGGGAAAATGAGTAAAAACCTTCAATATATAATATTACATATGTTAACGGCAACCAGAATTGTCATTGCTGAGAATTGAAAACAGATTAACATGCCTTCAGAGTCAATGATAATAAGAAACATACTTGAGTGTGCAGAGATGGATAGGTTGATTATGGAATTGAAAGAGAGAGAAGAATTGGAGTACTACCAAGTTTGGAGTAGCTCGGGGGTGAAATCCAGCAGGTTCTGACAGGTTCTGGAGAACCGGTAGTGGAAATTTTGAATAGTTCAGAGAACCAGCAAATACCACCTTGGGCTGACCCCAGAGTAGAGTGGGAATGAGATTTTGCAGTATCCTTCCCTCAGGAGTGGGGTGGGAATGGAGATTTTACAGTGTCCTTTTCCTGGAATGGGGAGGGAATGGGGATTTTGCAATATCCTCCCCCTGGAGTGGGGAGGGAATGGAGATTTTACAGTATCCTTCCCCTGCCCTCCAACCAAGCCACACCCACCAAGCCACACCCACAGAACTGGTAGTAATTTTTTTATGAATTCCACCACTGTATCAGTCGCATTTCCAGTTTTGTTGCACCTGAACCTCTTCCCCCGTTCCTATATACTGTATTTAAAAATAAGATTTTTATTACTCAATTACATTTATCTCTATGCCTGAAATAGGCCATGTAAATTTTAAATACATGTTTTTGTCATCCCCCGATATATAAAAGTATGTTTTAGTTTTATAATAACGGGTGCCGTTCGTTCATAATGATATTTCAGCCAGTTGAATGAGAAGAATAGAGCAGCAACCTCGGAAAACTAAATTACAATTAACTGACTGTTTGGCCCGGAACATTGTTATTTCTAAGAGAAAAGACCTACGTTATCTTTGACGGTCAGTTTGAGAATGTCTTTGTCTTTATTGTGCATTTCCTCCAAGGACCAAATGAAGGTCAAGTTATTAAAATGGGACAATAAATTACAATATTTGTGTTAGTTAATTAAGCTCATCGTATCAAAAATTCTCTCTGCGTCGGCTTTTTGTTTCTGTCCTTTTCAAAATCTGATAGGACACAGTGCTAGTGACCTAGATAGGAACATAGGAATCCACATTTGACCATCGAGAAGAAACGTTTAACGGTATCCTTTTAACCCAAAGGTGTTTTTTTTCAAGAGGCAACTGGACTTTCTGGTTTTTCTTTGAAGATGTTTCGCTTCTCATCCAAGAAGCTTCTTCAG
>JANHFK010001916.1:107407-129716 GCA_036250565.1 Sibynophis collaris | reverse complement strand
GTACTCCAGTTTCCAGCTCCCGTGTTGGCTTCCAGGTTGGTGCAGGAGGCTTTTCAGGCCCAAAACAGGGCCCGGAGGGGGGGTTGCGATCTCTGCAGTTTCTCCCTGAGTGCCCAGGCTTTTTCCTCCATTTTTGCCACGGAGTGGAACCTGAAGAGATCGGGAAAGGCCCCATCCTTGCGTATGCGTGGCAGAGACCCAAAGATCAGCTGGCCGGTTGGATGTGCACATGCGCGGTGGAGCTAGGCTGGCCAATGGCTGGCATGCCCACAGAGAGGGCTCTGTGCTATAAGTTCGCCATCACGGCTCTAGATTAAAATGTAATTGGTTGATTTGCTGTTTAACCTGTTGTGTGAATTTAGCGAGTATATTTATTTCGTACTTCAGTGGGTTGTGCAAAGATTAGCAGTTGGTTTAATTCAGTAAACATTATTCATTTGGCTTTGGATTAGTATGTTGTACAAATAAAACTATAATGATTTCTCATTCTAAAACGAGAAAATGTATTTTTTTAAAACTCTTCAGAATGATGGGGGTATTCTATTAACTTCATTATGACCCTTGCTACACAATGTGGAGTGACTTAATGCTGTCATTTTGATCTAGTTCTTCAAATAAAAACAAGAGTGTAGAATGTATGTATTTTTCCCATTCATTAGAATTAATTTTGAATCCTTGTAATGGTAGTTTATATGATAATACTCTGAAGTATGTCACAGACTATATTTACATTTTAAAAAAATAACGGGCAAGATGCACATGTTTTTTGTAAAACTCATTTTTTAATCTTTATTTAAAGAGACATTTACATGTACACGTCAACTCTATGTCACTTCCCTAGGAAAAAGTCCTACTTTGCTTTCAATCTTTTTTCCCAGACTAATGCTTTAAACTAATACATGAACAAAATTAAAATAAATATATTTAAATCATTCTGTATATGCAAGTTTTTTCTGATTAGCATCTTTTCCCTTAGTTAAAAAAATTGTTAATCCCAAATCTCTCATTTTTCTTTTTAAAGCAGAAAAATTAAAAATTAGAATAAAAATGGCATTTAAAAAGTCGTATTTCAGAATTGCCATGAACGTAAAACATTGAGCCTGCTCTTCTGAGTAACACCAAGAGTCAGTTTTGTCTCAAAAGTTTTAGAAATGCAAAGCAAAAACTGCAATAATAGAGTACATTTGAGCTTTTAACAAAACTAGGAGACAGCAAGTCAGGAAAGATATTGAAAAGTTACACATTTTATATTAATGGCTAGTTACCCCAAAAATCTTAAGAGCTAAGGAATTCAGCAAGATTATACTAGCCAGGAAAATATTTGATCCCCAAACCTGTAGCTGTATCTTAAAGTCACAATAGCATATACTATAAAGAATGCTAAAACACTAGGCAAAATGAAGAAAATGAAAATGTACATATTCCATTTGATGAGTTATTGGAATATCAGCTCAACTAGCATTGAGAGTCTGAAGCCAGGTTCAGACATTATGCTAAGGCATAATATGGTTTGCTTATTTATAATTTAGTGCAATGGTAAATACATTGTGTTGCCTAATCTTAGCTTAAGGCTATTTCCATTCAACATCCTGGCAATGCTGCTAGTTGTTTATTTGTCTGCTATTACCTACCTGCAATGCAATGAGTAAATGTGTTTAGTCACTCTTAAGATTTCCAGTGGCTGAAAATTTTAGAAACCTTAATCAGAATGAAATAATAGATGTATCAATATTTAACACTCAATTTGACTTAAATTTGGCAACTTCAAAAATGGGATTCCATAAAAAGTCAAACAGGCTTCGCAGTATACAAAATGTGACATACAGAAACTGATTTCTGGCATGCTTGGTTCTATGAAGCAGGGCCTTTTCAAAAGGGAGGAATAACAAAAGCATCTCTTCCATGCATGAAGGGGGCCTCAACTAAAATACAATTCAATTTTTGGGAATTTAACATACTTTTATTTTCCAGGAGTTGTTTTTATTTTGGTGGTGGTTAGTTGTGGAGTAAGCATTTAGTTTTGTTTTTTATTTTTTTGCATACAGGAAAGAAAGTCTAATACATTAAATATAAGAATTATTTCACCATTTCTCGATTACCAGGCTACTGACTTCAATGGCCCCAAAACCCCAATATATACAGGTAGTCCTCATTTAACAATTGGTCATTTAATGGCCATTTAAAGTTATAACAGACCCCCAAAAAGCTATTTATGAGCCAGTTCCAGAGTTCCAATTGCTGGACACAGTCACCCCATGATCATATGACTGCATTTAGGCCATTTGGCAACTAGCTCACCTTTACAGTCATCTTACTGTACCTATAGGAATACATTGATTTACTTAATAACCACAGCATTTAATGATCACTGCACTCAATTAATGACTGTGGCACTGGGTCTGATCATGTGGGTGCCTCAATTTAGGACTATCAAGACTTATGATGGAAATTTCGGGCTCCATTACGGTCATAAATTGAAGAGTACCTATAGGAATAAGAAAATGGAGAGGAATGATTAAATAATTATACTGTCCCTGGCTCAGAGAGTTATAAAAATGTGCTGCTATAAAGCATAGAAAATAGATCAAGAATGAGTGAACTTGTGCTTACTGAGATGGGCTTACTCTCTAATTAGGTTTCCCAAAACTTTAATCTCAACTTCGTATTTGGTAATTATAATAAAAGATCATACAAAAGAAGGTCTACACATTATTTTCAACAACTCCATTTTGTTGGTTCCTTAATACAGTATTTATGAAAGCCACACAAGGACCACTTTACAAGGTTCAGTTGCATGAATACTGAAGTTTAGTTGCAGAGCTGAAGTTTAGACATCTTAGAAAATATGACAGCAGTCAGACTGCTGATTAGTTTGACAGAACTAATGTAGACATAAGTGGTGACTGAACTTTTTTCCTAGGTGAAGAAACAAAATGTAAATGTTGTTGCTTCAAGGGACATAGAGGCTTTTAAATACAAAAACAGAAGAACAGGTCCCATTTAAGGAACTATATCTCAACATTTGGTAAAAATATATATTTTTAAATAGCATAGAAAACCAAATGTCTTGTTTCAATCTAAATTACCTACTTGCTACAGGCTGCTTGAAATAAAGCAATTATAGCTGTGGGCTTTTTAATTGCTTTCCCTCGACTGGGTCAATGATTTTCTGTTGAAATGCAGGGTTATAAGGCACATTTTGTACTAAAAAAGGGAAATACGCATTTATGATGTAGAAGAATACACATTTGTGTAAGACTGCATTCCTTTGCATACTTATCTGGGAGAAAGGCTTCTTGAATATAGTGAGGCCGATTTCTGAGCAGATTTCGCTGTTTCAGCTTAACAGAACTGTGTACAATTGTGTTTTTATAACCTAAGAACAAATTCCACGCAGCAAGATAAAATTCAATATAACAAAGATAATTGTACCACAAATAAACTAGATATAAACTGTTCTCATACCGCCTGCCAATTTCATCTCATTTTCTTTGTGCTCTCAATCTAGCTCACTAATTAAACTTACTTTAATTTGGAATCAGACCCAAGACTGACAAGAGTGTTTTGACACTCCTGTTCAACCTGGATATTTCTCCTACCTTTAACTGCATGCAAGACTGTGGCAGCTTATTTTATCATAAGAATTAGTTGCTGGATGTGATCCAGAAGCAGTTTAACATCTTATTATCATCATGTGGAAGTTACTTCATGGAAAGCTTCTTTACCAGCCAGCTTTAAGCTTACTTTGTGTGGATCTGGCACCCAAAGATTCAACATAAACAAAAAAAAAATCACTGAACTGCACTTTGCTTAGCAGGTGAAAAGCTTACATAAAACATATTTAATCTAGCAAATCTAAGCTTTAGAATTGTCTGCTGCCAATGATGTATGCACACTCTGTGTCACTGACCTTGGGAGAGACCGCTCCCATCCAATTGGTTTCCACTGTAGAAGTTCTTTGTTTTCTTTGTCTGACTTTTTGAAGGTTTTCCCTCATCTCTTTTGTAGTTCTTATCACTGTTCTCTCTGGCACCAAAATGACTTTAACAATACTCCCTTCCAGATGGGAATTCTCTAAATCAGAAGCTAAAGTACTTTAGGAAATCCCTTTCCATAGACAAAACACTTTCCAAAGCAGGATTCTAAGCCTTTTGTCCTGTCCTGAACAAAGTATTTCTGATTTGTAATGGAAGGGGGGTGGGTGGAGGAGTGTTGTGTTGAGGCTAATGTAGCCTGTTTTAGTCCACTAAACCCAGCAGTCCAGCCACAACTCAAACCAACAAATAAATAAAAGTTGCACAACCAGCCATTACTGCTTCTTCAGGAAACTTTTATTCTCTCAAACTCACAGGGAGTTCAAATTTCAGAAAACTGGACTCACTGCCATACAATATTGATAGGAATTAAGAAGATAAAGAGCAAGAGACATAAATCATAAAGTAATCCAGCGTGCAACTTTGCACGCTCTGCCTCAAAGATTTAATTTATTCTATTGATTTCAATAGATTTTAACCATGCGTTATTGAGCAGGAGACTGCTTTCATCCTTTAGTTTTACAAAGACTTTTTTGAATTGTTCTATGGCTGTATATCTATGTCTGTAATCTTAGGCATATTTGCTTTGGACTAAGCCTTAGAACTTTCTTTTGAACGAATAAGAATATGAATGTGCTGCAAACATTTTTCTATTGGCTTCCTTTGAGAGTTTTAAAAAATACCGGTAATTCCTCCAATGAAAAAAGTACTGATTGCTAAGAAGTCACAGTGCTCCCCTGAAACTAGAAGAAATAATCAGGTCAGTATGCGCTCTTCCAAAAAGATGCAAAGCTAGGCCAAATGGGGTCAAGAAATCTATTTCAGTACAATTCATTTAATTCTCTAGGAGAACTCAATTGCTTTATCCTATAGCCACCAGGATCCTATAGCTTCAGCATAACAGCAAATTAAATGACCTCTAAGCTCCTCAAAAATCAATGGGCTTCAGTTTACTCAAACATGTGTTGAAAGGGGAAAGCTAGATATCTGTTATTTTTGATAGACAGTAAGGGCTTTCCTGCTGACTTGCGTCAAACTTGAGATTACTATCACTGGTGCCTTTATAAATATGATATTCTTCCACCATTTTAAACATTTATCACAGAATCAGAAATATTGTTTTTAAAAATACAACTTTACTGCTCAGACCTGTTTTTCCTCCTCTCTCCTTATCTCTTTTCCTTTTGTGTCATGTCTCTTAAATGGTTCTTGCCCTCAACCTTACAAATTCAGCATTGATCATTGTTTGGATTTGGGATAAATATTTAAAATAGAGACTCTCCAAAGAAGAGAAGACTTAGTATAGATGCTATACATGAGAGACTTTGAATAGTCGTGAAGCATTACACAATGAAAACATTTTATTTTCATCTGAAACGTTAAACTTAAAGGAACACTGAAGAGGAGTTAAAATAATATATATACTTTAGTTTTACAGCATTAGTTATATGGAAAGAAACAATTATGCATTACTACCAGGATTCAAATATTTTGAGTATACTGTTTGCAGCTTTCAGTCACCTATTCCACTATTGTTTGCACAGCACAAATGATTTTAATCAAGGGTAAAAATAGAAGCATGCATGTAGTTTATGTAAGACTGAGTATATATAAGAATGTTCAAAGGTATGCTGTTTTTATGTGCATTGTGGCTGCCACAGCAATTTTTTTTACCATAACTCTGCAGACATCACTGTGTTCATCTTTTTTAAATGTTTAAAATTTAAAACTTCTTTTTGTCAGAAAAAATGAACTCTTATCCCTCATTTCACTTAAACCCATGTGTACCATGGTTGCTTAATACTATAGCCAATAATAATTATAATAATTTCATAGAATCTAATAAAGTATGCAAATGACCACAATCAATAAAGTTTAATCCTTATTTTTGTTTAATTATTATTCCATCTTTTCTCCAAAGATCCCAATTTTTTTTTAATCTTCATTTTCTATTCATGAAAATACTATGAAGTAAGCTTTCTATCTATATTCATTTATTATTAATTAGTTACATTGCTCAATAGATATGTTTTCTGGGCAGGTTACAATACAATAAAAATAAAAGAATACATTGCAGCATTTAAAAACATCAGTAGGAAAAAATAGCAGCAATCACCTCAAACTCAAGCAACACTATTGATATGGTAATATCATATCAAACTTTTAAATAAATATTTTAACTTGATGCTTGAAATTGTACAGAAAATAAATATTATTATTTCCCTAGTAGCTTCTAGCTAGATCTTAGTGGAAAAATCCAGAGAAAGGACTTGAACCATTATTTCTGGATTTTAGTAGTAATTGTGCAAATGGATTAGATTAAAAAACCTGTAAGGGACATAAAATCATTTACTGAGCTTCATAGCAGATACATCCCCAAACCAATGCTAGCTATTGTATAATGCTAGCTCTGTTAAATTGTATCTACGGTATATATATTTTAAACATATTTCAGTTTTAATTTTATTAATTAATTTAATTATTTTATTTTGATAATATTTGTTCATCTACAACATTTCCCAACCTTAGCAAATTTAAATGTGGAGCTCAAGTCCACACGTCTAAAAGTTGACAACATTGAGAAACACTGATCTACACTATAATTTATCTCTGGAGCTCACTTGGGAAAAATTCTGTTACATTTATTTTTGAATTAGTCATAATTCTTGGTGTGGATAAATTCAACTGTTAAGTTAATTTTATTTAAATAAAGGGAATATTCCATAGAACACAACTTTATGGAGCCTGTTTCGCACTGGCTTGTTGTCAAAAATGCTCATATCCTCATAGACCACAGGGTAATGAAGTCTTATGGTAACCTCAACTGTAAATCTGAAATGTAAAAATATTCCATAGACCGTAAATATGAAAAATTATTCAATCAAATTGCCCTGGACTGGTATGTGGGGCACTGCAGTCCAAACAGAAGGCATTACATAAAAACATCTTTATTTCATTTAAAGTAAAAACATATTTATTTAATTATCTGCAGTTATTATGATTGCACTCCCTATATTCACTAAACCTTGCAGTTGGAAGGTTATATATATTTGCAAAGTTTTGAGGGACACATGCAGCTCTGGTATCCCTTGTGCACCTCTGCCTTAAACAGAAATCTCTTTCATGCATGCAAAAAAAAAAAGGATCAACAAAGGATGTAAAGTGCAGCCCAATTCTTCAGGCTATTGGGGGAAGGAGGGGCAGAAAGTGTTACCCTCTTCAGATTCATACTGATCATGATCATCCTTTTTAGCTATTCCCCATTTTCCATAGCCATGTACAAAACTAAGAAAGGAAGCAAAAATAGCCTGGAGAGCAGAAGGAAGGCTAGATGCATTGAGTCTAACTTAAAAGTACAGTATTTACCATAGGAAGTTTCTTCTTTAAAAACAACCCCCATAAAGTGAAGGAAGGGATCTACATTCACCTTGCATTCCATGATAAGAACAGAAGCTCTTAAAAACAAAGAGCTTGAATGGGCAGAGGTGCAAATGACTGCAGATCCTGAAGTCTCATTTACAGATGAGCCAGAAGATTACCAATTCTTGGGTGGAGCTGCTTTCCTAGTGCATTTTAACCCTTTTGTGGTGGCTACACAGGATTTCTCTCTTTCTCTCTGGCAGATACTTCTTTCCTACATCCTATTACTGTACCACCCTATTTTGTTACCCTTTCTGTTTTCTTCCCTTCTTTTCAGTAGTTACCACTTAGCACATTTCCATTCAGATTCTTTTGTGGGGCTGCTTCTGTCTCCTCTGAGAGAAAGAAAAAATGTGTGAATGCTTATGTGTGTAAATTTAAGCAGGCATTTGTATATTATGCACACAGGAACACACGTGCACCCATATAAACATATACACTTTTGAGGTATATGTGCAGACGAAAATGTTTTGTATATGCATAAGAATAATAATTAATGTTATAAATAAAGGACCTTATTTAAGAGGCAATTAATTTTAATCAAAATGTATTGATTTAATTACTATTTTTGTCCTGGTCCAACAGAATTCATTCAGATGAACTGGCAATCTTAAGTTATTTCACAAGATTTTTGTCTATTTGTTCATTAATTCATTCTGCCTCCTTTTCCTTTTGTGAGGTAAGTGGCTTTAAATAGAGTAAGATTTTTATAGAAATATGACACAAATATCTTGTCCTCTATTGAAAGCTGAAAAGTATCCATACAGATAAGTATCAGTTAAATATTTATGGACAACCAAGTATACTACTCCATAACAATCCTTCTCTTACCATGCCATTAAAAAAAAGATTTATTTTTAATTGTCTTTTGTGTCTGACAATCCTGTTCAACCGCCCTATTGAGTATTCATCACTTACATATTTTTAAAATGGCAAAATTGGCAGCAATTTCACTCTTTCTTTTCCCTCCCATTTTCAGTTCAGTTCCTGTTCCAATTGTGTTTGTTGTAATACCACTAGCATTTAGACTTATATACATATATTCACAGAGCTTTCTAGCCCACTCTAAGCAGTTTACAGAGTCAGCATAATTGCCCCCAACAATCTGGGTCCTCATTTTACTGACTTTGGAAGGATGGAAGGCTGAGTCAACCTTGAGCTGGTGAGACTAGAAATGTAGAATTAGCCTACAATACTGCATTCTAACCACTGTGCCACCAAGATTTGTAAGTTGAATTAGAGGTTGTTTTTTTCCAAGCTGAATTCCTGAACACATACTATAAAAATGAAGGAAATGAATAATGACCAGGTAATTATTATTCAAAATGGCTACATATAGTGTAACTGCAGTTAAGCTACTTAAAGCTTCTCAAGAAGCTTGGGGTGTGTCACTGACTCACAGGGCCCTTCCGACTTTATTATATACAAATATTTTCCATAATTTCTCCTTTTATCAGGCCACTAGGAAGATATTTCTGCTGCCATTCCATTAGGATAAATAGAATTCTAAAAACCTCATATTGTTTGCTAAAGCCATTACTTGCTACTTCTACTTCCCATGACTCTTCCTACAAGGAGCACATGGCAGGAAGTTTTCATCCCGGTTTTATCTCTGCAACCATCATCCCAGATATTTGGAGTGATTGGCTCAGTACCACACAGGGTGCTTCACAAATGGATATAGATAAGGACCATGGTGAACTGGATGCACAGTACTTAATGCAATCAAAATGTATCTTGCTCATGTTAATTAAACAATGGTAATTTTCTAGTACTTTTACTTAGAAAAATGGGTTCAAAAATGCGGAGGCAAGGGGGGGAGGGTTAAAAATCACAGGACCAATATCAAGTGACACTGAAATATGCTTCAAATATTTTTAAAACTGTACATTTAATGGACTTGATCATAGTTTAAACCTTGGCATATGAAAATACTGCTTATCATTATGTTTTCATGGTGTAAAGTGAAAATGTTTCTCCTCAACTTTATTATGTATTTCCAATGGGAGAGGAATTACTATTTCCACAAGCAAAAGCTTGTGGAAAACTTTAGGTAGAAATAAGCAAATTTAAAACCTCACCCATGCTTTTGATCCTAATTGGGTATCCAAGCAGCTTTTTTGTCTTGATAAATTTTCCCCTTTGAAGCTAGAAAGCTAGCATTGAATGTTCTGCAATTATTTCTTGACCCTCCCCAAAATTGTTGGATGCACAATAATGCTATGCAAAGAATACAATTACATGCAAATGTGTTTATTTTTAATTATCCTTAATTTTCCAAAACCTAAATCATCCATATATCTTTAACCTTAATAGCCATGCTACCTGGTAATCTGGTGGAGTGCAATCATAATATATCTCTTATCAAACTTCTGGAAAACAACTTACTCAGTATTAAATCCTAATGCACAGAGAAGCAGTACTTAATCCTGGAAAAACAGGATTATGCAACCAATCTGTTGTAATCAGCCACCAAGCAGATCACCACCACCTCCCTTTCTCGGTATATGTATCAAAAGCTATGATGTTCTCAATATAGTAGCCAATCTCACAACAGCAGTACAATTATTTTCGTATCAGATTACATTCTAGTAAGAGTTTCAGTCTTGAAACTAAGTGTATTGTGTAGAAATATGTCCCATTTAATAGGTATAAATATAAATAATGGAAACTAAGCTTCCCAAAATACCTTTAAAAGCATATTAGTACATTTTTTAACACCACTGGATCCTTATTCCAAATAAAAGTTTTTAAGACAGAATAAATACATCTCTGTCGACATGCAACTGTTAAAGATCTTTAAATAGTCTTGTTATTTTAATTCATTGGTCATATTCAATCATTGCCACAAAAACACAGAGTTTATTAGACATGCCATTGCAGAGTGAGCCAAGGGAAAGAAAATTATGCAATATACAGGAATTAGAACCATAATCCATTCTGGCTTTAAACTAAGTAGAGGAAGGCACACTTTTTGTTTTTCGTTTGTTGAAGATACCAAGAAATCTATTATTGGTAAGTTAAATATGAGCTTCTGTATGACTTAACAAAACAATGATATTAAAGCAGAAGATAAAATGGATCAGTTTTTTTAAAAAATGACACTGAACTGTGATTTAGAGACTTTAACAATAGAGGCTAGAAATAATTAATATTGGTGATCATTTAAACTGTAATTCTAAACATACTATTTGCAATATACCACAGAACTCAGATCTATCATTTATTTATTAACTATTAACTGCACCAGAGGGCAGAATAAGAAACAATGGTTGGAAACTAATCAAGGAGAGAAGCAACATGGTATTAAGGAGAAACTTCCTAACAGTGAGAACAATTAACCCGTGAAAGAGCTTGCCTTCAGAAATCATGGGCACTTCATTACTGGAGATTTTTCAGAAGAGACTGGACAGCCACTTGTCTGAAATAGTATAGTGCAGTGATGGCAAACCTTCTCGGCACCAAGTGCCCAAACTGGAACACCCGTGCACGTGCACACACCAATGTGCCAGAAACCAGAAGAGCAGCTGGTGATGGCGCGCGTGCTTACAGAGAGGGGCCCACCTCTGCCACCTCTGGCACGTGTACCATAGGTTCACGATCACGGGTATAGGGTCTCCTGCTTGAGTAGGGGGGTGAACTAGAAGACCTCCATGGTCCCTTCCAGCTCTATTCTATTTTCTTATTTTCATCAGATACAAAGGCAGAAAATAGCTGAATCTGTCATATCAGAGAGATTTTCCCATATTGGGCATAATCAGAAGTTCACCAAGAATGAGGTTACTTTAGAATAAACAAATTTAGTAGTATGAAAGTAATCCAGGAATCCAGAAAGTAATCCAGGAATCCAGAGCAGAGGGGAGATTGTTCTGTGGTGTCTTAACACTTGCTATAACCCCCTCCGCAAAACACACACATTAAGAAAAGATAAACATATGCACTGAGGGATAAGGCTGTACTACTGGGGAAAAAAGCAACCAGTGCACTCCTGGTTTAGTCATGGTACTCCTGCCTTGCCTTCTATCTATTTTCACCCATGTGAACCATGTACATGAGGGAGCCCTTACTTGTTTGCAGCAAAAAAGTTTTATGACCCTTTAAGTACCAACTCACAAAAGTATGCACAATGATACAATTGTTATTTTCAAAAAGTCACAACCTTTTTGCATTAAGCAAGAATGATTTAGAAGGAGAGGGTTGTGCACACAACTTTGTCTAGTCAGTAGGTCAATCCACATGGAGTTCTACACGTTTATGTACAACTACTGCAAGCAGGGAATAATGGCACCTGAGCTCCAGAAAGAAAAACACACCACGCAGAAGGCACTTTTCAGGCATTCAACTGTATATATATATATAGCAATCGCATAAGGTGTGCTGCTGCTGCAATAAAGGGGAATGCTGCTCTGAAGTTCAATCAGAATAGAGTTGGAAGGGACCTCGGAGGTCTTCTAGTCCAACCCCTGCTCAAGCATTTAAGACAAGTTGACCCATTTATTTTGTTTAAATTTTTACAGGAAGAAGCTAAGCTGCAAAGGTTTTACAATTGATTCCGGCACCCGAGTCGTGATGGAAAAGGGAGTCCACATAGCGCAGGGCAACTGAGACCCAGCGTACACAATGAGTCTACAGGTGACTCAATCCCAAGCGTCAATAATGATATAAACGTGATCAAATACCGTATGAACCGACGTCACCAGGTAGCCCCACCTCCCCCCCGCTGACCTCGGGTAAGCTCCTCCGCGCGGAGTCGGAAAGAGCGGTGGGAATGGCGCCTGCGCGTGGGGCGGGTCTTGCGTGCCGCGGCCAGGCTAAGGGCCGGGCGCGTGGGGAAAAAGGGCGGCGCTCCTGGGGTGTCGGGGAAGGGGCGGCGAGGCTGCTGAGTGGGCGGAGTGCCGCGGCGGTGGCGGCGGCGGCGGCGGCTGCGCGTTGCCTGGTACGTCAGCGGCAGGATGGCTGTTGCTGCCGAAGTGGCTGTAGCGGCAGCAGCAGCAGCAGCAGCAGCCTCCGGTGGTGGCTTCGCGGCCCCGTCGGTGGCTGTGGGGCGGGAGGTGGCGTAAAATGGCGTCGCTGCGGGAAGGGGGCAGGTATGGCGTGTCCTGCGGTAGAGTCACGCAGGACAATATCACGGTGCTGCATGTCAAGCTGACCGAGACCGCCTTTCGAGCACTGGAGAACTACCAGGGGAGCAAGGTGAGGAAAGCCCCGGTTAACCCGGTCTTAGCCGCCGAAGAAGGCGACGCTTCGCCTGGGTAGGGGGGTCGGTGACCCTCGGGGAATTCCCCTGGAGTTAGCGCGGAGACTAAGGACCTTTTTTAAAAGGAAAAAAATATAGAAAACTAACTGATGGAAAGAGGCAACAACCTTCCTCCAGAGGCAAAGGCTGAGTGTCTCGCCTCATCGGATCGAGGCTTGGAGGGAAGAGAAGGTTGAGGGGGAAACAACTGCGGGAGTCACTTTCGGTTCTTCTGAAGAGAAGGATCCCCTTCAGTTTCCTTCTATGGCTGCCCGATAAGTCCAGAGCCTTAACTTTTCCTAAAGTCTGTTTCCCTGTTCTTCGATATTTTCCTTACGATCTCTTTTTAAAAAGAAAAAGAAAACTTTTACGGGATACAAAGTTTCCCGAGGCGCAGCTGCTTTCAGGCAGAAAGATATGAGGGTGACGCTGCCTGGGGTTGATGCCATCTTTTAAAAATGGCATTTGCCCAAGAAAGTCGCCTTTCTGGGTGTCGGTGCCAGCTTGTACCTCCGGAGCTGGCCGTGACCAGTGCCGGCCGTTCCCAGATGAAACCGATTCTGCTGAGCTGTCATTTATTTATGGGCTTTGCTCTTTTTCTCCCTCTGGCCTGTCGCTTGCCATTAAATGTGTGTGGGAGAAAATAGGTGTGGGTACATTTGGGGACTCTGTTTTCTTTTGGATTTTCTGAAGAGTGTTTGGTGGCTGAGTTTTTAAGTGACAATTATTGCACATCATTATAATGCTGTCAGAAATATTAAATCTTCCTGCCATCCGGACTCCCTTCCCCCATTGGGCTTTTTTCTCCCTCTCTCTTCCCAGATCCCCATTAGCAACTGTGAGAAATCGAAATGGGGCCAAATTGTGTCACTTATTTGAAGTGGCGTTAACAGCTATTCCAATTTGTAGTGCAATATATTTAATTGGAAAAAAAGATTATGTATTAAGATGCATTGGCTTCATATATGAGTGTCTGGGGACACTTTTTAAAAAATCGGAGATCAGATCAACAAAAAGTGACCTGTAGGATCTGTGTTAATCTTCTTTTGCAGAAGTAGGAGGCAGGAGAGTTGCTGATCTCTTTTATTATCTTGCTGCAGCTTTCCAGTGGAAACTTGAGCCCTCATTTGTGTTTGTTCAAAGCACATTAGAGTTCCTGTGTGCTACCCTTGTGCCCAGCAAGAAGGATTAAGCTCTAATTAACTGGTATTTTAACATGGAATTTCAAATTAAATTTGCTTCCCTTTCTTTTTGCCTAAATTCCTTTTGTTACTGGCTTTCTCTGAGTGTTCAGAGAAATCTTGGGGGAATTGTTGAATTGCAGAGATTCTAGGAAGAAGAGAAGGTGCTGATCAAACTTTCTTCTTTCTTTTATTTTTAAATACTCCAGTCATTTGCCAGCAGGCTTCTCCCAAAAGGGCTTTCCCTTTAAACCTTCTAAGAGCAATAGATAAGCTGAGAACATAACTAAACCAGACAGAATTTAAATAACAGGTTCTTGACAGATGGCAGACTATTCCCCCATTCTCCGCCCTGTTTTCTCCTAGCTGTTCTTCTTGTAGAAAGATGAGTCAGACATGGTTTTCTGAGAATTGACCTCTAAATTGTGCCTTTTTGTATGACTAATGGTTGTTTTTCATAATAAGCAGGGTAAATCTAAAATAGTGAACAAAATAAGTCTCCTTCAATGAATCTGACTCTTCTGTAGCTGTGTGACTGGGTCAACTTTCTTTCCCCATTCAGCAAACTATAGCCACTCTGGGATATATATGGAATAATTGCTTAGTACATCAAGCTCTTTCCCTTGTTAAGCATGAGTGGAAATTATTACTTCTGCCAAATAATCTTTACAAATCAACTTCAGATTGGAGTTTTAGCTATACCATATGTTTTTGAAGAATTGAAACTGCAGTTATTCTCATTTTACCATGAAACTTTTATTCAAGAACAATGCAGAAAATGCTGCTTGTTGTTAATGTAGCCACCACATTTACTTCCCTTTATTTTTTGGAACTAGAGCAGTTTAGCTAGATTTCTAAATCAAATATTTAAAGAAGAAAATCGATTCTTAAAGTTTACACCATTACAGATATTTTTACTTTCTTGTATTTCAGCTAAATGAAATATAACATAAAAGAGTTTTCTTCCTCTGTCTTAGAAAAAACAGTTAATATTTGTATCAGGAAAATCTAATCTTACTGTACTGCGTATTTGGTTAGCTTTAAAATTACTATCTGTTCATTTCAGATTAAAAATGATTGTCTTCAAATTCCCTTTAACATTTCTATAATCAAAGGTATTCTGCATTGTCATACACTTGGAGTTATTTTTTTGAAGCAGTTTATTTTATAGAAAATAAAACATTGAGAAAAACTTTTAAGATTTGAAATATCAAATCTACATAAAGGTAAAAATTAGATTTTAAACTATTTTTGAGTCCCCTATACATCTTTGCTCTGAAATATACTGTTTATCTGTTAAACAATCCGGTTTTAATTGTTAAAAATATATCCTAAAGTAGGAAAATATGTATTTTATCTGAAGCAGTGGCATGGGTTCCACATTCGTGACTATACAAAATGTGTGCTAATCTCAACTTTCTTATATAGAAAAATAATTACATTTGCCTTGTAAAATGTAAATGATTAATTAAAAAATTGTAAGGATGACAGGGAATCTGAAGTATTAGAAATTAAACTAAGTATACAATCTTTTCTACATTGGGGAACAACTTTAATAATATTTCAGTCTAGAACATAGTTCTGAGAATGCATATATAAATCTATACTCTAAATACAATGTTTATTTCTAAATATTATAAACAGGTTCCTTAACTAGTTGAAAAACATAAAATGACCCATCTAATTTGTCTTATAAAATGGTATTAAAAAGTTGTTCAAGATATAATTTTCAAAGAACTTGTGATATAAAGAAAATTGCACATTATTTAGAGTTATCTATAGAGCTATCAACTAGCTCTTGATAGCTTAAAAATTATAAATTTCTGAGCAAAAGTTAGATTTAGCCTTGCTTATATTGAAAAGGTAATCTACATTAGCTTTTCCATTGACTGAACTAATTCAGCAGCAAAATATTCTTAAACATATAATAGAATAGGAAGAAATAATTTCTATAATTAAATGCTATATGTAGCAGGAATAAATATAAATTACTTTTATTTATTTGTTGTATTGCATTTATTATGGCCATCCATTCTAAAAGACACTTAATTTAACACTATTGTAACCAGACATATGTATAGCCAGATCCCAATAAATAAATTATTTAAAACAATGTAAAAGCTTAATATAAATTCCTTAATTTAGTAGGCCTTCGTGCCTGTTATTAATAAAGCATATTGTTCATTAAAGAGATTTAGATGTTAACTGAAATGGTAATGTTCAAAATAAATATAACCACTTTTAAAATGCTTTATAGCATATTATGCTATAGCATAAACAACATTGAAACTTTCACATTAGTATTGTCTTACAAATGGGTAATATTAGCTATGAAATGCATGTCATATATAGAAACTGTCAAACTTTTAAGCTATGTTGAAATGTCATCTCTGTAATGATTAATAAAATAAACTAATACTAGTATTAATCCATGAGTCTGTCTTATATTTGACTCTGTCTCTCCTCATATAAAATACTTTTAATTTCATTTAAGTATAATGATGAGAGTACCTCTGTGACCAATTCTTTTTCTGTTGCTAATCTGTGATCAGTCTTGCTATGTTAGTATGTAAGCATACATTAGATATTAATTCTAATTAGCACTATTCTAAATGTAATCATTCTCTTGAAGATAAGCCTCAAAATAAGTGCTTGATGAATTTGATGAATGTCAAGGCTTTTTATCTTCTTATAACTGTCTGGTAGTTATGGTCAATACAAAAATACATATACATCTGATTTTCTACCTTTTATCCTGGCACTGATTAAATTTCTACATGGACTTCTGGGACCAATTTCAGAATTCTGTTTTTGAGCTAAGAATCCCAAATAGTTACAGAACAAGCTATCTAAAGAACCACTTACACATGTAGATCTCTGTATTCAGGTATTCAGAACTATTTTAAATGTCATAGGTGTAAATGTGATAGGGTTATTCGGTGAAAGGAGTTACTCCCTCCCACTGAGTATACATGGGATCAATATCCTGCATTTTAAAATAAATGGTAAAATTGTCATTAAAGGCAATGGGCATATCTTCCAGCATTTCTGATTTTCCAGTGTAGGATTAGCTATTCACTCACTCTGCATCCATTATTATATCTGCAGCCCTCCATTAATGTTGCTAGCTATGGCAGGGATAAATCTGTGTTTACTTTTGATTTCAAGTTTGTGTGCATGTGGCTTCTCTTATCAATAGCTAAGGTAACTTCAATCACTGCTCAATTTCCACATATGGCCATGATCATTATCCCAGAGCTAGTCAGAACACAGAAGCTTCCAAGGAACAGGGCAGGTGTTCATTTGCCCTAGTCAATCTGTCTGATCCTAGAAATTACGGGAGATTGAAGGGCAACATAAATGCCCACAAAGAGGGGAGAAGAACGAACAACCCCCCCCCCCCCATGAGTTATAATACCAGTATTCCCAGTTTTTTTTTAAATTAATCTCAAACTCTTTTGGAAGCCATTTTAGCAGACCAAATGTGTAATCACTATTCAATCACTTTCCAATAGAAAAGCCTGTTCTATTAATGATTGACATATACAGTTGGAAAAAGACGTTCATGGTTAACTTTTTTAAAAACTTGCCTTGTGGGAATGGTTGGCTGCCTGTGAAATCTGGATTTTTGTTTTATTTATTAAATAGATTTATGTAGACTTGTGATTGAGCATTAGATTTTCTATCTAACAACAAAATCTAGGAATAAAGGCAAGAATCTGTATTATTTCTAACATATTCTTAGAAACATTATTTTCTGAGTTTCTTTGAATTTTATAAAAGTATCCTACAAATAGATGCAAATAGGATTAGCATTATTTTACATACATTGCCAAAAGCTGGATGATGCTTGAGAAACTGAGTTATGGCAGTTCTGCACATAATCTACTGCAATCTACTGCAGTGCTGTTGTCCAGTTTCCTAAAGTTTATGTGATGGAATGTAATCCACAATTGCAGGAGGGAGGGGCTCGTTCCCAGTTTGGAATGTCTGGGAAGCAGGAAGAGGGCAAAGATGGCAACCCCTCCCCCAGGACTTCACAGAATGTATCTAATTGTTATTGCAGATAGTTGCTATAGTCTGACAAGATTCTGTTAATAGCTGAACAACAATAAAGAACTACTCAGAAGTAATTCTACATGTCCTTCTTGGTTCTTTGAGACTGATAGCTTGGTACATCTCTATTTGCATTTTTAGTTAGTTAAGCATGTAGTTAAGCAAAGAGAATTGGAGTTGATTGACGTAACAATGCAATTTTTCAGTTCTTGAGTTTTGTGGACACATCCATGTAGCTTGGTTGGCAAAAATATGGAATTTGTTTGCTGATGCTTTCTTGCCAAGGGTTTTTTTTTTCAACTTCCCAATCTAACTTGCATCCTTAGTATTTCCTGATAGTCTCCTGTCCAAATATGAGTCAGGCTGCCTGACTGAACAGAATTTATTTGTCAAGAGTAGCCAAGGTCAGCTACTTGTGCCCATCAGCCTGGATTTCTTTTATTTTGCAACATTTTAGAGTGGTTTAAAATAGCACAATCACTTTAAAATGTAACACTAAATAGAGTTAGCAAAAGTGTGTTTGAAAGCTCTGCTTTGCAAAATGTATTGTATTTGTCTGATTGAAATATCCCTCCTTAAAGGGTTAAAGAAACTGCTTTGAAATAATTACTTCAAAAATTGACTCTGATTGTCTGCACATGGGTGTCCATGCCCAGACAACACTTTTGTTGATGCACTATACAAACCTAGTACTAGCTGTAAAAAGGCCATTTGTCTTGCGATTGGGGGCAATATACTCTAAATACCAGTTCAAGGGGAACAATAATAGGAGCTAGATATTTTTCATCTGGTTGGCTTGTTTAAGTTTTTAAAAAGCTACATTTTTATGGGCTTTTGCCCTTTCTAGTAGGCCAGTTATGTTGTTAAATATGCATAGGACTGAATTGTTAATTTATTAAATATTTGTTGTATAAGCAGCATTTCTTTTTTACATTCAAATTAAAGTTGAGTAGAAAGATGTTTTTGAGCTGCAGAAATATAAGGCTGGGGGCTGCATGGAGGCTGTGTGCAGTCACAAGTTGTCCACCCTTGTTTTGATATCCCAATTCAACTCTCCAATGACAAAGCTGCAGGAAGAAGTTGGAAGGATACAAATATATTTTATGATTTTTTTTCCTATAATAAACTAGTTAAAGAGTTTTACCAGCTTGTTGTAATTGAAAACCAAACCTACATTTTCTAGTGTTGCTCTTGAAGCCAAGCCAGATGAGAACACATTTTGGCTCACATACTCAGCACTGAACTATGATTTAGCATTATATATATAAAGCCGACCTTTATGTAATGAAGCCCCTACTAGCCATTGCTTATGTCTGTCAGTGGTTAAATAAAGTTGCTTGAGTTAAATTCTAGAAATTGGCCTTTTTGTCGGGAGGAGGAAGATAGCTTATAGGTTTGAAGTTAAGGACAGGGGAGATTACTTTTTAAAGTAAACTTCTTATAATTTATTTTTCCTAATATTGTAAATTAATTTTAACAATACCAAAATATTAAAAAATCATTTTATAGCTATTGAGTTATTGATTGATTGATTTTTTTTCTGAAATGAATTCATTGAGGTGCTGTGGAGTTCTTTTTTAAAAGAAATAACTACATTGGTCAATTAGTTTTTGTTCTTATTAGGGCTATTTAAATTCTTCAAAAGAGGTGTTCAGAATATATAGCTGTTTTAACTGTTTTAATTGTTAAGGAAGCTATTTTTTCCAAGCTCATACAGCTAACATTTTGCCTAGCAAAACAATTAACGATGGGGAGACAGACAGGAATAGCTTCTAAAATTGCTGTAGGAGTCAGGAAAAAGATGTAGCTGGGTTAACATTTTGAGAAATAGCACTTTGTATACCTACCCAAGTGTTTTTAAGCATCTCTTTTGAAAGATTTGCATTGCCATAATTGTTATCAAAACCCAATTAAAATATTTTTTTCTTCAATATATTTCATTAATATGAAAGGCAGCAGAAAAATTATGTATGCCGCCCAAAGTTACATTCTATAGGGTGGCTATGGAAATCAAAAGTTCAAAAACAATTTTGACAGAGATTTGGTATGTAGAAATCATTTGCTGTTTTATAGTCTGAGCTTTGTGTTAACAAAGATTATGGTTCATGAGAGACAAATAGATTCTTTAATAATTAGATATTACTGTTTTATCATTTTTTGCATTGAGTGAAGAGCATGACTTTTAGTATTTTCACAATAAAGCCATTCTTTCTATTTTATTATATTCTACAATTTCCAGTGGTTTGATTCACAGTTACTGGTTTCCTTTTACCACAATAGATACTGTATATGTTGTTAGGTAATTAGAGAGAGCGAGAGAGCTCTATTTCAGTTTAACAAGCCATTTATTATTTAATATTTTAAATGCTATTCATTGTGTGAGCATTCTAAAACTAATAATATATTATGTGTCTAGCAACTATTGAAATAGATCCTGAATTAGTTAATATGAATAGCAAATCATGTAACGTCCTGCTTGTCTTTTTACATTCAAACCAAATGAATTAAATTTTATTTGTTTTGCATCTGTACTTTATTCTATTTTAACTAGAAATACAAATAATGTTATTTCAAAAATTCCATATCTAAAGTCTATAATATTAGAAATTATTTTAGTATATAATTTCTTATGGTATCTCTTAACATACTTCTTACATAATCCTTTATAATGTTTTGCTGAAATACTTTTTACTTTTTAAGTTTTGTAATGATCTTGCTTTTTTTCCTTTAGAATTTAATTCCTTCTCGACCTTCAATACAATTTCAAGGGCTTCAAGGGGTATGTATTTTTTATTAACAAAAACTTATCTATCTACAGTTAAAGCAGTTTATATTAAGTGTTGAGCTACATCTGTTTTAAATTATTTTATGCATTGAATAAGCCATGTATAAACATTGTATATTTGAAAATGTTGCTGTTTTATAATCTTGTGAGAAGTACATCATTTGATTTATTCATTTATTAGATTTATGTCTGAATTTTGCCCAACACTAAACATAATGCTTCCTTCTCTCATTTACTTCCAAAAACACTCTAAGGTGGGTTCGATTAAGAGTGTGTGACTGACCCAAAGTTACACCTAAAACTCAGAGACATCTGGCTGACTTTATTTATTCAACTGGTTCACAAACATTATCTTATCATGGCAATTCCTTGTTCTTGTTAGTTTGACAATTTTTAATTGATTTTGAATGAAAATAGTTCGCAAGTTTGAAAGTCGGGAGGCAGAATGGCATTGAAAAATTTTAAATTAGTCAAAATTTTGGGAAGTTTTGTAATTATTTCTGATAATTGCTGGATATATCATTTAATACTGGCTTTTTAATATTTATGAATATTTAATATTAAGTAGCTTATGCTACTTCTTTTAAATATTTTGTTTATAATATGATATCAGTTGAAATATTGATGTTGGACTGTGAAAAAAACTGTGTCATCTTTGTATTACTCATTTATTAGCCATATTACTTATTTTTTGACAAATAAATGTTTAAATATTTAGAAGAAAGAAGTCAAGCATTAAATTAGTGGCAACATGGACTCTAGTTATGTATGTGACCAAATTCTTCTTCTATTTTTAATATAATATTGGTAGTTTTCTTTCTTTATACTTCTCCCTCACTGCCTAATATGAACTGAAGTAATACTTTAAATAGAACATAGACTGTGACCAACGCGAGCACAGTTGTACTTGCATGTTATAAAACGTGATAAAGTAATAAAAATTATTACCCACGGGTAAAACACAATAAAATGTGGCATGTAAGCATATTCATGTTTATAGGGTCTATTAATATCAGGTGTATGCATATGATGGCTACCTGGTTATTCATTTGTTGTCTGTCTCTTAGCTACCTGAATTTTCTTAATTCTTTTTGGAAATATGGAATAGAAGATGAATAGCTTTTTTCTATGAGGGTGAGATGCTTTGAATGTTATGGTTATGGTTACTAGAAGAAAATTAAATTAAATCAAACGCAAAATAAAAAGCACACACATATACAAAAATCCTATATTCATGAATTTGCTTTTAATGATTGCAATAACTACATTTCAGTGTATTTTATCCTCAAAACAGATCTGAGTTATTTATTGCTTCCATGGAAAACATTCAAACCATTTTGGGAATTTTTATGTACTGGCTTTTATAGCTGTACAGTGCTTTATATTAAGTTTCAGAATTGATTTTGAAGGCAGGAAGGTGTGAACGTAACACATGTCTGCAACTCTTTAAAACAGCTGTGTTGTTTCCCAATATCATGTGGCAATTAAAAAGGACAGTTTCGTAATTTGGGGAGAGGTGCAGCTGTTTTAAAAAGTTGCAGACTACTCTTATGATTATTCTTCTATTAATTTTGAAACATCTTCTAGTTATTTTCAA
>JANHFK010001916.1:82659-93112 GCA_036250565.1 Sibynophis collaris | reverse complement strand
AGTAATCAAGTTTGATTTGGAACATTATCAAAGTCTGAAACTTCTATTTTTATAGGTGTTAAAAAGACATGTACTGCCACTACAGATCCTTTGTCAACAAGTGAACTACCAGACTACTTTGTGTAAGTGACTAATCTTGGAGAAAGGGGTGGGACAGTAAAATAATATGTTTATGCAGCATTACCTAGATTGATGAACATTTAAAATGTAAGATTTACCAGGGTTTTAATATCAAAGCTGCATTAAAATGTTGCACAATTATGCAATTTATATTATATAGAAAAACTTTGTATACAAGCCACCTATCTCAAAAGCTATTCCAAACTGAATTGCCTGCTTTTGTTACCACTGGCCTTTACAAAATAACTATTCACTAAGGCATTTGGACAGCTTGCCAAGCAAAAAAAAGTTGGCTTCTGATGCTAGTACAGAATTCTGTCATTTTTCCTTCCAATCTGTGTCCAGATATTTGTAGTAAATTACTTTTTCTTATACAGAAGGAGCTTTCAAAAAGGAAAGTGTAATAAAAAATTTGCAAAAAATAAAATAAAATTGGAATGTCATTTTTTGCTCTTCCCCAGTGATTTATGTTTTTAAGTAGCTTGAGTTGGCATAACTTTGCTAGTAATTTTAATGTGCTCTTGTCCAGCTTAGCAATCGTAATGCTACTCTACAGGACCTTTATCACTAGAATGATAGTGCTTGTATATGTCTAGCATATCAGCTACAACTGGCACTGAACCCTGAGGGAGGGGGGTTTGCTCCCATTTGGAAACATTTATACTGTATTTATATAACATTGTAAAGCTTGTATAATTCTAATAAAGGTAACATTAATGGTAGCGATGGAAGAGATAGATCAAGCTAAAAGTCACTGGAAGGTTGCTTTTATCCGATACTGACAGACTGTTGCATGTCGCTTTTTTATTTCTTACTATCTAGTTTTTCATCCATGCAACATTATGCAAGGGAAGTATATTTTCTGAAAATAGGTCTAGAACAATGTTTTTGTTCGTTGGCATTTCTAAATGGGAGAGTGGGAGTGAGTGAGTGAGTGAGTGAGTGACACAGAGAAAGAGACCCAATAAAAAAAACTGCAAGCATTTAAAGACAGCAGACAAGCAGGACTGAAAAGTATTGAGAGCAAAGTGCTTGTCATAATGAGAGTTCCAGATAAATAAAGTCCTGAGTGTTCTGATACAGTTGGATAATTATTTCCTTTGCTTTAACTAAGTTGGGCTTTTTATTAACTTTGTTGGCCTTCATGAGAATTGTTTTTCAGAAGTTAAGTGATTCAGTTATATTAATTCTAGAAAGTATAAAATTTGGACATATATTCACAGAGGGATTAAACCGTTAACTCTCTTTAAATATTCTTGGAACCTTATTTGTATCATCTCAATTGTTAGCTTTATTAGATAGCTTTGTATGAAGCCATGGAAAGAATGAGATATATCTAAAGTGTAGAAAATAAAATCTAGTCAATAATGATCATGCAATGAGTGTTATGGATTAAGGATTATAAGTGTATTAGATAAGGTTTTGAAGAATTACTGCAATATTTAGGACCAGGCAATATTATAAAAACATTGTTTTTTTATTTGCAACAGCAAATACATAGCAATTGTCTCATATGAGCAACGTCAAAGTTACAAGGATGATTTTAATGCAGAATATGACGAGTACAGAACCTTGCATGCAAGGATGGAGAGTGTAACTAGGAGATTTATGAAACTAGATGCACAGCGTAAACTACTCTCTCCAGGAACTAAGGAATATCAGGTAAAGGTTGGTTTTTCAACTGTTAAAGCTCTCTTCATGAAAGTCTACCTTGTGGCTAAAATAGTAATACTGGATTACACAAATGTGCAAGTAGTCAGGTTATTTTTGCTAACCTTTTAAAAGAATCCATAGAGTGGCTGAATGAACAAAAGAATGAATGAATGATTCCTACAATGAAACATTTATAAAAATATTTATTGGAGAATGTTCCATTATTAGTTATTCCTACTATGTAGATTTATTTATTTATTATTTGTTTATTATTTATTATGATGTTGTAATCTTGCCTTTTTTCCTTTAAGGCTGCTGCACATAATTTGTGTTATAATTTGATTGGATTGTTTATTTATTTATTTCTGACAATACTTTTAGTAGTCAAAACACTGAATTGCAGTGCTGAGTGCAGATGATGAAACAGAGAACAGAAGTAATTTAGTGTTTAGGAATAGGTGTAAATCAGTTTTTATTTCCATTTTATTCTAGGTCTGCTTAGCACGATGGTCAGAAAGATAACTTGTTTTATCAAACTTTCTGATATAAAAAAGCTCTTTGTTACAGAAAGGCAGTATCAGTAACACATCTCTCACTGCTAGTAAGATTTTTCCTTGCTGTTACATCATGATAGAAAAAGGAACCAATGAGAGATCTCTCATTTGGATTTTCAGACGCTAAATGTAAAACACTCTAACTTTGAAGAAAGAAGTGACAATTTTTGGTAGAAAGGAAATGTTTTGCATACATTGTCGTAGGTCTTCATACTGCACATGTTTAATACACTGCCTTCTTGCTTAGTTCAAAGAAACTTAATAAGTAAAAGTTATGTAATTGTATTGATTCAATTCCAAAAAATGCTTTGCTGCACATAGGGGTGTGACTATAGCATCTGTCTATATACTATATACTGTATTTTAGCAACCGCATCCTTCTCCAGAATCCTGTGATAGCTGTAAAATCCCAGGGAAAAACTTGTACTTTTATGCCCCTATGTACACCTTTATGGAATCATATTCAAAGTACTACAGATTTAGCTGAACCTTATAGCCATTGAATTATTCTTGCTTCTAGATTCTTCATGAGGAAGTCTTACAAGAATATCGGAAGATTAAACAGGTTGGTGTAATTGAGATTAAAAATAATACACCATATTTTTAAATTAGCATTGTTATAGTCTAATTTGTATACCTGTATAAATATAATTTTGTTCGATCTGATTTAAATCTACTTTGAAACATATTAAAAAAAAAAGCACTGGGAAATATTTAGCTGGTAATATATTTAAAATAAGCAGCTAGAAAAACTTATCCAGATTGAGAAGCAAGCTCAGTGTAACAAGCTATTTTATCCTTTCAGTGAAGTTGTGGCTTTATGTCATATTGTTTCTTAATCTGGGTAAAAGTTTTGTGTTGCTCATATTTGTGGGAACTACAAAGGCACAGAGATAAAACCATACAGCAGCTTCTGGGTGCGTCATTTCTGTTTCTGTAAATTGTTGCTGAGTTTCAGTAGAGATAATTTGGCTAGAGAGTATAAAAACAAAGAGGAGGTTGAACTAGTGAAACTTTCACATCGCTAGTATATTTTAGGGTTTGTATATTCTCTGGAAAAAGAGTTGTAAAACATTGAATGAATGAATTTTTCATTTTATTTCTTGTATCACTATTTGGGGCCATCACTTTCCACTATATCCATATACACACTCATTAGGGGTCTATGTTGATTGCAAACTGTTTTTGCCCAATTCCCTCAATTTACTTCATTATATACACATTTATTTTCAGAATGTTTCTTCCAAGCTGAGTATTTTCAGAAGGTCTCTTGCCAAGTATATTCTTAGTAATTTAATTTTAGATTTTGTATTAATCTGAAATTAAAAATAAATAAGGAGTTTGAAATGGAGCATTTTAGAAATGAGATTTTGATAATATACTTGGCCATAAACGATTTAAATTTAAATGAACCCTTTAAATCTGTACCCTTCATATTGCCATCATTTTCTTAGTCCTTGGTACAGTATTGGTCAGGGCCAAAGAAGGATATAGTTGCCATAGAAACATTAAAAGAACAAAATTATGTGAAGCTAACTTAAGTATTTGTTAGTATATGAAGGGAATCAAACCACAACATTGGAGGCAAAGGGGCTGAGAATGAGACTAATGTAGTTGCATAAATCCAGTTGTCCTAAGTATAAAAAAAGTCAGTTGAGGCATGTATTTGTGTGTTGTAGAAACAGATAAAGAAAATGAGAAAAATAGGAAAGCCTCCCCAATTTTTTGTAAGCGACCATAAGCAGATCTTTGATACAAGGAATATAAATCTAACAAAGTGACTCCTGCTAACATATATTTCCAAACAAAAATCATGTGCGAAGTTAAAGAGTGTAATTTAAGCATCTAATTTTGTTAAATCCTTTTTTCTCCAGTGATATTTGGAAGCTCTCAATATTTTTGTATCATGCTTCATGTTTTTCAAATTTTACATAACGTATCATATTTTTGAATATTATTGTACCTCCTCACTAATGTATATAGCAATATGGAAGTAGTAATGTATGACTGTCTTCACTCATACATTAACCATTACTTCTGTACCAGTCAGCATTAACACAGTGAATCATTTTTTCAGAAATCCAAGACAAAAATATTTCTGAAAAGATGCAATTACATTTATAGATACATTAAATCAGATAAATCATGTGTATGAAACCATTAAAACTTTCCTAGATGAAATTTGACTAAATATGCACTGCTTATTCCTTTCTTTAAAGTAAATTTCAGAAAATGCTATTTTTTACTATTTTGAAATTAATAAATGAATGAATGAATGAATTTAATTTAATTATCTTATTTCACATATTTGTTTGATGTGTGAAATATAATAATGATATTTTAGCTGCTTTGGGAGTGTTTATTAAAAATAAAGCTATGTAATTTGTTTAAAAGAATGATGTTCTGCCAAAAACTTACTTAATTTTTATTTGCTATTACAGTCTAGTCCCAACTACCATGAAGAAAAGTACAGATGTGAACATCTTCATAACAAGTTGGCTCATATCAAAAGACTTATAGGTGAATTTGACCAACAACAAGCAGGGTCATGGCGTTAGGGCTCTGGACCAGAAGATGTGAATAAACTAAAGATTATTTATTTAAAATTCCATACAGCTTATTCTAAGATTTAAAAATAAGTGAACATTCTCTAAGGCAGGAGCATTAGCAATCTGAATTTGCTGTTTTGTTGATGGTGAGGATGTTGCTTCTCTGCATAGTTGAAGCTGCTTTTTTCTGGTCCCCTTTTCCTTAATTCTTACTTGTTTATCCATGGAAATCATTTTACCATTGGATAATGGGGATCCAGACTCTATAGTTCTGAGATTGTACACATTTTTCAAATGAAAAATTGTAGTTTAAAAAAAAGCTTTTCAATAACTACAGGTCTATTTTCTGAATTGTTTTCTTCTGAATGCAAAACTATTTGCCTTAAGTGGTACAGAGTTTTAAAATTTGCACAAAATAAAACAAAAATGATACATTGTTCGGGGAGGGTTCAAAGGTGGTATATAACTTTTATATCTCTCTCTCTATATATATATACACCTATCAACAAGAAACACTTATTCCTGTGATTTCAACTCCCACTACAGTGGTTGCCTTATGGTGTTTTCTTATGTACCTGAAATATACTTAATTAATTTTACCATAAGTACACTGCTTCCCTCTGTGTAAAAATGGGGAGCGTTCTGTGGCCTACTATATGTATGTATGTATGTGTGTGTGAGAGAGAAAGAGAAAGAGAGAGAGAGTTGCATGCATACACAATATGGGGGCAGGAATGGTACATAGGCCAAATGTTCAGGTTGATGTAACTAACAAGTGTTAGTACAGGACAAATTTGTAAGCTTTCTTACCAGAGATGAATTGATACTCTAAAAATAATTCTATAGTTTGGAGCAAAATTATAAAATTAAACATGTAGGTGGCCTATTTATATACTGCTATAAAAGTATTTTTTGAAGAAAAATATGCAATGAAGCTATTGCCTACATGAAATGTATATTTAAAGATTTTTTTCCTGAGGATCAGGAATATAACAAAGATGTATTTAACTACAAAATACTGTGATCATCAAACAGCACAAACTTTCATTTCATGGTGTTAATTGGTTTAATTTAATTAAACCATCATTTTATCATGTGGGAACATAAGTTATTTGGTCAAAACTTAGACTTATATTTGTCTTTTCTTTTTGTCTTAATATATTTCTTTCAAAGTGCTGCCAATTGAAAAGGGAAGCATTATGTTTACAAATCTAATTTTTT
Source organism: Sibynophis collaris (assembly GCA_036250565.1). Lineage (NCBI taxonomy): Eukaryota > Metazoa > Chordata > Lepidosauria > Squamata > Sibynophiidae > Sibynophis > Sibynophis collaris. Next base: position 87,015 of record JANHFK010001916.1, on the reverse strand, counting down.
TTTAATGTTTGCCAAAAATTTTGGTAGTATCTTTAATAAACTTGTCTTCAGCATCAACCCTGTTGTCATGTATTGCTTACTAGAATATAATTTACAATAGAATCTGAGTTAGTATATTATTGAATCTTACAAAAAAAATTAGATAATAGTGTATCCATTATAGTCTCTCAAGTTTGAGTGGAAGATAGCAGACTTCATAATATGCCAGCTCTGATTTTGTACCAAATCCTGCAGTGTTTTGGGAAGAACTCAGAAAGTAGCACACCCACACATCCATCCAAGCACCTGGCTCTGCCCAGGGAACACCAGTTCCAGTGGAGATTTAGACAGGTATGTCAGGACATTTTAGCACAGAATCGTTCTTTAGGTATCTCTCCAGTTATGACATTTTTGAGGCCTCCCTTCTGGGTAAGATTAGGATTGAAAGCTACATCTCTGGTATGTTTCACTGGCAAGAAAGTAACATAAGGGAAAACTTGTAGCCCATTGTTACAAAGAAGAATTGTATTTTTCTCCAGTGAACACCTTGTTAAGAAATTGCAATTTTCCCATCATATATTCACAATAGAAAATACAAAGTATTCTTGTTCTGTCAGTACCAGTGTCCAGACATCATACCGAATGGTATAAAAATCTAGATTTGTAACAGTTGACTTGGGAATTTTGGCATGTCCGTACAGACTCTTTGCACCCCTCTCAAATTAGTTCTGCCTTATATTCTTATATCATTCTCACATTTGAAGATAGCAGATTTATTACTGGCTCAGCTTCACAGTATTGAAAAGAGTGGTAATTCCTTTTGCAAATATGTTGTCCTTAAAATTTATGGATAATCTGTTTTCTCATTGGTGGATATATTTTTCTCATCCCAACTGCTGGTTTTTCTTGTAGCATTGATCCCATTAAAAAGAAAACATAGCTTAACATTTTCACAATCATAGCAACTCTTATGGTTGGTCACACAGTCATCCAGATGTTTATACTGGACTTGGCATTTTTATCCTCTTATTGAGTCCTGTTCAAAGACCTAAAATAGGCAAATATTGTTGGATAGTGTTAAATGTATCATCATAAAATGTAAACTCTTACAAGTAAAGCTGTCTTTTGCAATTGATTGATGGTAATTTTGTCACTTACTATTCTTGTGACTAAGCAAATATACATCACCTGCATATTCCATTTCAAGACAGATTTGAGCTTAATGTATTTGACTAATTTTGATTATAGAGATCCTTGCAACTCTTCCTGTAACCTATAGCCCAGGTGATGGAAACAGGTAACCTTCACAAATGTCTGAACTTCCCCTTGAATGCAAATTAAGGTGTCACCCTCTTATCACATTTTTTAAAATTAATTTGTTTTGTTATGAATTTATTTTTTATAATTTTATCTATTGGTTATTATTTTTTCAGTTCTTTTTACTATGAATATATGGCCATATTTGCCATGAATCTATTAATTCAGCACTGAGTGAGTAAGTGAATTAATAAATAAGTGCACAAATACTGCTACACAATATATATAAAAAACTTGGGAAATAATACAAAGTCAGAAAGCTACAGCAAAAGGACTGCCCAATGGACTACCCCCACTGTTATGACCAAGCGTGGGGCACGTGAGCAACACCAGCGATGTGAAGGATGGAATCAACCTTTTATTGAACCAACCTTCCCCAAAATCCCCGCAGCTCACTGTAAGCCCAAGAGCAAGGCTCTAACAGGGATGTCAAAGTCATGGCATGCGGGCCAGATGCATCACGTACTGGCTACGCCCACTCCCGGTTTAGTGAAGGGAGAAAAAGTCTCAATACGACACATGATGACACCATGACGACATGACTTATATACCCTTGCTGTAACATATACACACACCCCAAGCAGTGATGGGGCCATGATACCCACTAGAACAGTGCTTTATACCTAGTGTCCTAAAATGCCACTCTAGACACTTTCAGGGCAGTATTCAAAATACCTTGAGCCAACGTACCCAAAATTGAAAGTGGCAATCGTACAGCAATTCATTATATATTTATTTGGAACATGCTATTTTGTTTCATTTATGCTTTCATTTGCATAAATGACCAGATCTCAGATTTTTTTTAACAGATTTTTTTTAATTAGGCTGTACAATGTTTTGATTTAATTTAGCTGACATATTTTAAAAGACATGAAAGTACAATGAGAACATACTGTATACACAGTCATTGAGGCTGCTACATTTGCTTCTAGGATTGCATTACTTGCTATTGAAACCTCCCTACCACAGCTGCATTGTTGAGAAAAAAAGCACAGTGCTTTCATGACTTGCTGACACAAGCCGTGTTTGTTCACCTGCACTTTCAAAATATATCATCCAAATGAAATCTAAAGCATTGCACAGTCCTAGTATTAATACAGGATGGAGAACGTGATTGATCACTTGCTCCTTACTCATCAGATAATGTTACCTTTGTCTCTTGCTATTTCCATCTCAGGTCCCCAAATCCTAAATGTTGCACATACAAATTGTGATGCTTCATGTATACTGTTACGTTAATTCTATGAAACTATATCTGCCTGCTTCATAATGAAAATACCATACTGGGTATTTACCATATGGGAAAGATCAATAATTTAATTACTTGTTTTAGTGATTTACAAGGAAGAATTTTAAAACTCCAGTTGAATTGGCACTTCTAATTCATTTATACAATCAGCTTTGATATATTGTAGAAATAGTGTATCTAAAAAAAAAAAAAGCAAAAAAAAAAATTCATAATAAGGTAACTTTCCTGTGCTGTCCCTGTCAGCTAGATTCCCCTTCCAGACAACTCAGCAGAACAGAAAACCACATTATGAAATCAGTGAAAAGGGAAATCACATTGTTCACATTGTTTAACTCATTTTACTCAAAAGCAAAGCTTTGTTCTACAGAGATTATTTTTTTCTCTTCTGCCTTGGTCAAACTAGAACATTACATCCACATCTAGGCACTGTATTTTAAAAAGGATATTGACAAATTGGAGCATCTCCAGAGAAAAGAACCAAGATAATCAGAGGTTTAGAAGAAAAGTATGAATTTAGCCTGAAGAAAAGAAGACCACAGGGAGACATAATCTGTCTCCATAAATCCAAAGGATTTTCGTGTTATAGACAGGACAGACTTACTCTGCATTGTTCCAGGAATTTAGACAAGAAAAAATGGTTTTAAATTATAAGGCAGGAGATTTTGAGGGACATCAGGAAGAGTTTCCAACCATAACAGCTATTTAACAGTGGAGCAGACTGTCTCATGAAGTGGTCGACTGTCTTGTGCTGAAAATACTTAAACTAAGACTGGATAGCCGACAGAGAAGCTGTAGTGTTGCATTCTTGCCCTGGGCAGGAGATTGATCTTTCATGATCTCCTAAAATGCTTTCCAAGCTTTACATTCTAGAATTCTCCGAGCACAAGATAAAATATAGTTCCTTTAGAGCAGGGCTGTTCAACTCCCGGCCCAAGGGCTGGATGCATCACGTGCTGGCTATGTCCACACCTGGTTTAGCGAAGGGGGGAAAAGTCCCAATATGTCACATGACCCTGCCGTGATGACGTGGGTTTGATATCCCTGCTTTAGAGAATTGTAATCAAGAGCTATATTTATATCCCTACACAAAATATCCAAAATATTTTAGAAACAAATTCTAAAGTGTTCTATATTATTACAAAGCATTGTCAAAGTTTTAACAGAGTTCAATGAACTTTGCAATTTAAAGCAAGGTTAAGTAGGCTTTAGGAACAAACAAACAAAACTTAAGGTAAAAGTGCCATAGAAATTGCACCAGTATTTGAATGCCTGTTACCCACATTCAGCTAACGATGACCAGAACTGACTGCAGAAACAAGGCTATCCAGGAATGATAGCTGAGGAGACTGTTTTATCTGAGCAGAGGACTATTCCCAATGTGCTTTTCCAAGCAATATAACTTGACACTTCTTTACTACCTGTCCTTTGTTCTGAATTCAGCAGTATTATTGCTTCCTTCCAATTGTAGATGCAACAGTGTATTATATCAGAGTCAGAGTCTTTGCCCCTAAACTGAGGGACCAACGAAATTAGTTCTATTAAGATTTTTGTGGCAGCCCTCTCGCCAGCCTTGTTCCCACTCAGAAAGGATACATCTGGGCCCAGGAGAATGGTGACGTCAATAGCCAAGTAAAGCTCTTAACTGGAACTTCCTAAGACCACTTTGCTAATATAGGTAGTCCTCAACTTATGACTATAATTGAGCCCAAAAATTATGTTGTACAGTGAGAAATACAGAGGAGCTTTCTATCAGGTTCGCCTGATGCGCCAGTTGCGACCCTTTCTGGACCGCGATGCTCTGCGCACAGTCA
>JANHFK010001913.1:80592-91787 GCA_036250565.1 Sibynophis collaris | reverse complement strand
TTTCCCAGTGGAATTGGTCAGCTATTTTAAGAAATGGGTTTTCTGCAAGATCTAAATAAAGTGTTTCCTTTTAAGTCCAAGGCACTTATTTAACAAAATATTCTCTCTACATAAATGAAATTAGGACCAATATACTCTGGAATTGGAGTTTCAGACTAATTCTCATAACACATATATATGTGAGGTACCTGTGGATCACTGGTGGTCTGACATTAGTCGTCCCTTTGAGGAATCGTCTGATGGTGGGTGCCATGCCAGAGTCCTGGTTTCCTCTCTGAAGTACCATGCTCAGGACCACCACTTGTCATTTGATTGTGTTGACTGCAAGCCCCTGTTCAGGCCTCCCTGTAGAAAGGACAGAATTTGTGGAACTGAGGCTGTGGAGGGCTGAATATGTTGTCCGGTGCACCAATGGACAAAGCGTCTCCAAGTGGCGTCGTAGATACAGATTGACACCGGTCTGCTTGTATGGTGTTGATGACCTCCTCTGACAGATTGTCTCTCCTTAGTATTTCCCGCTCAAGAGCCAGGCGGTCAGCTGCAGCCACTGGGGCTCTGGTGTTCCATCGTCCCCTGTCGTAGGGTGATGATGTCATTGGGAATTCTCCATGGGTCGGCTATGGAAAGATTGAGGAGATCCGAGAACCAGGGACGGCGGGGCCAGTGTGCAGCAATTAGGATTAGCATTGCTCGTTCTGTGACGATCTTGCAGATTACTCTGAGGATCAGGAGCAGGGGTGGGAAGGCGTAAAGTAATTCTGGAGGTCAGGGGGCCCTTAGAGCATTGGTGCCTTCCGTGCCCATTGTCAGGAACCATGAGAAGAAGTGGGGGAGCTGAGTGTTTGCTCGCGTGGCAAAGAGGTCCACCTTCGGCTGACCGAATCTTTGGCCAATCCTCTGGAACCCCTCTGGGTGCAGTTGTCACTCAGCTTTGTCCAGCGTGGTGGGGCTCAGGAAGTCTGCTTGAGTGTTCTCTGTTCCTGCTATGTCCTCCACTCAGATGGATAGCAGATGTTTCTCCGTCCATTTCCCAGGAGCAGCACCTCTGCCATGAGGTGATGTGATCTGGTTTCCCCCTGTCGGTTGACGTGCGCTTTGGCCGTTATGTTTTCTGTCAGGATCAGAATGTGATTGTTCTGAATTGTGCATTGGAAGTGCGAGAGTGCTAGTCGAATGGCTCGTAGCTCTAGAAGGTTGATGCTTTTCTCGCTTCCTGCCTGGACCAGCGTCCCTGGGCCCTCTCCAGGTGCATGTAGGCTCCCCAGCCGTAGAGCCTGGCATTTGTGGTTATCGTGAGGCGGTGAGGCTCCTTGAAGAGACAGCCTCTGACCAGAGCTGAGGACAGCCACCAGCTGAGTGAGCTGAGTACCGTGGTGGGGACTCTGACATAGGCACTCTGTAGGGGCCACCCTTTTTTCTGTAGTGGGAGCAGGAACCATTGAAGGCTGCGGTAATGGAGTCGTGCCCAATAGACTATATTTAGGCATGACATCAGCTTGCCCATCAGGGTGGCCAGGGGAACCCTTGGGTTCTGTAGGATTTGCCTGACCATGTTTCGTATGCTGTTGGCTCTCTCCTGGGATGCACATAACTGCCTGTGCCGTTACATTTTACACCAGCTCAAGCTACTGCAACAGAAGGTAACTAGAGTAAGAGTGACAGTGAGCACTTATTTTAAGTGTGCTTTGGAGGGACCATGCCGCAGACCAGCAGGAATGATCCCTACCTCCATGTTGAACCAATTAGGGTCCATTAGTCACCAGGGAGAGTCCATTCATCACCAGGGGCAGACAATCTAATAGGTCCAGCCTCTCTCAGTAAATAGTGGCACAGGTAATCAGAGCATAATCTGACTATGACAAGGGAGACACCAAAACCTTCCCCGATTTCAGATCACATTGTCACTGCTCCAGATGGGAATATCAAATTTGGAGTGTGGCCACAGTCCCTTGTCAGCTCTGGATAATCTGGGATAGTCCCATGAACATCAAGGTGACCATGAACTCCTGAGCCATCCCAGACCACACTCCAGAGAAGGAAGACTGAAGTCTCCCACAACCATATGTCTGCGGAACTCCACTGCCATCCCATAAATGGCATCAAGAAGCTCAGACAGGCAAATTGCTGTGCAGCAGTGAAGCTGGTACAACAGCAGTAACTGATCTCCAGAGATCAATTTAATGAACAGAGTCTCATATCCAGTGACCTGTGATGCCCCACCTCTGAAAGTCGTAAGAGATTCCTGGATGGCAATAGCTACATGCATACCCTTGCCCTGGGATATCAGCCGATACCACACCTGAAACCTTGCTGGACATATCTTCTTAAAGACACTTCCCCTTTCAGACCCAGCCATGTCTCAATGACACATGCCAGGGGAAATCACTGATGATGGAGGCCTTATCATAGACTAACCTAGCATTCAGAAGCAGCAGCCAAAAAGACAGAATTGCTGAAGATCTGCTGAAAGGGTACTGGAGTGAGACTGAGGAGCTAAAATGTGACATAGCTGTCCCTCATTCCCCAGGAACAGCCTACTCCTCCCATTTAATTTCCCTATGCCTATTACTGCCATAACGTCCCAGAACACAGAATAACAGAGTTGGAAGGGACATTGGAGTTCTTCTAGTCCAACCCACTGCTCAGGAGATCTTATACCAGTGATGGCTAACCTTTTTGCCCTCGCGTGCCAAAAGCAGGGAGAGTGCGGGGGAGCGTGTGTGCGTGCCAACATCCATAATTCAATACTGCCATGCCCCCCACACATGTGCACGCGACCACTCTGCGCTCATCCTGCTTTTGGCACGGTGGGCCCAGTAGGCACGTTTTTCACCCTCCCCAGGCTCCACAGACTTTCTAAGAGCCTGGGGAGGGCAAAAACCACCTTTCACACACACCCACACACCCTGGAGGCCAGAAACAGCCCGTTTCCTGACTTCTGGTGGGACTGGAAGGCCCAAAAATGAGCTGGCCAGCATGTGCATGCATGCTGGAGCTGAGCTAGGGCAATGCTCGTGTGCCGACAGATATGGCTCCCCGTGCCATCTGTGGCATGCGTGCCAAAGGTTTGCCATCACGGCCTTATACCATTCCAAGACAAGTGGCTGTCCAGTCTCTTCTTAAAAGCCTCCATTGATGGAGAGCCTACAACTCCTGAAGGCAAGTGTTCCACTGGTTAATTGTTCTCATTGTTAGGAAAGTTCTCCTTAGTTCTAGGTTGTTTCTCTCCTTGATTAGTTTCCATCCATTATTTATTGCCCTTCGAGTGCTTTGGAAAATAGGTTGACTCCCTCTTCTTTGTGGCAATCCCTGAGATATTGCAACACTGCTATCATGTCACACCTAGTCCTTCTTTTCACTCGACTACACATATCCCAATTTCTGCAACTGTTCTTCATATGTTTTAACCTCCAGGACTCTAATCATCTTCGTTGATCTTCTCTGCACTTTTTCCAGAGACTCAACAACTTTTTTATATTGTGGCTACCAAAACTCCATCTTCATCCCCACGATGGCAACCATCTCCATTCCCACGATGGCAGCCCCATCTCCATCCATGTCCCTCATTTCCCAAGACCAGGAGCCACCTACTGTCCCCTGACCATCCCTGGCACCCTGAAGCAGTTTAGCTTTACCAGCTCTCGCACCATCAGGATATCCAGAAACTATATCCCCACTCTATTACAACACATTCACACAGACTAACTAGCAAGGCATAGATCTAGCCCCAGAATGCTTTTAGATAAGATATCTTGTCATGGAACTGCACCTCGTCTTTTCAGCTATATAATTTTATGAACAATCCAGAGGCAGCTATTTTGCATTTGTATCGCATGTTTCCAATTTTTTTCCTTTTTAAATTAACAGCACTAGAAGCCATCTGTTTGGAAGAAATCTGAAAATATACTTAATGTTATCAGCCCACTATTTCTTAGAGCAGAGAATTCTAATCCATATATAATGACATTCTCAAATTTAAAAAATGATAAGATTATAGCCCTTCCTCCCTTTTCATTATTGTTGCTTTGGTCCACAGTGATGAGCTAGCAATTGTCAAAATAGAAGACCTGAGCAAGAAAATCAGACTATTCTGAATTAGGTAATGTCCTACCTTTAATTACATATTATTCCCATCAGCTATTGATGAAGCACTTTTTTCCCTGAGGATCCTTTAAGAATATTTCATGTCCTTACCATTGCTGTTGTTCTCTTACCAACTCACTGCTTGAAAGCTTATCTGGCTTCTGCTTTATACTACAATTTATCTTCTATGTACATATACAAACTATCAAACTATTCACTGCAGATGTTTTATATCCTGCATACATATTTGGAAATTCCTAGCTGGGTTTTGAAAAATGAAAAGGCTTTACTTTAACAGCAAGCCAAAATGAGAAAATAGATAGAAATTCCCCAGTTAAGAGAACAGTAACCAGTTATTATAATGTAGAATTCTGAATTTGTAGTTTGACTGAGATGCTTCTAAGGCCTGAGTATCTTTACATGTTATTTTTGCATTGTGCATTTTTTTTCAGTAGTGCCTTATATTCTCTTAAGAACACAAACACATTGATGATAATGCTCAGTGTTTGTCAGCCCCTTCCCCCAGGTAACCCAGACAGGAAGCCTAACTAGAGGGGCTAATTCTATGTTATTGCAAGGCTACGCTAACAAAATCTTGCAAGATTACAAATTTCCCGCCGCCAAATTTAACTGCTTGATCAATTATAATAAGTCCTTGCTAAGGTTCTTTCTCTGATTGGGAGGTAGGGGGTGGGTCCTGCCTCTCTTGTCTGATTGTTTCCTAGGCATCACCTCTTCCTCTCTTTCCCCAAGGCCATTCACACACACTCCATTACATTGTTACACCTAGAAGCTGTGCACACACACAACTAACTTAACATTAACCAAAACATACTATCTTAAAACTTTGCAGGATTTAGAAATGCATTTCTGAATGGTAGTGAAACCATGAGTTTCTTTGTGAGGTTGGTATTTTTGTGGCTAAATGATTAGGCTTGACCTATATGCCCTGCATCATTCACAAGTTGTTTAAGTTGAATACTTTGAATATACTCTCCTAACATGGCTCACCAGTTCTATTTATCCCATATCTAAGCTGCAAAAATCAATTTCACCACTAGACGGTAGCTAAAAGAAAGAAAATTCTTTTTGCTGCCATCTAGGTATGAAATGGCTATTTTCCAAACTTAAGATATGACAGCCCTAAATCAAATAAAGAACATGAAAAGAATATATTCAAAGCACCTCGCCTTGGACTGGGAAATTCCCTCCCATTGCCTATGGTGTCCCAAAGGAAAAGAGAAAAAGGTAGTCATACTCCAGATAACATTACTGTTTTCACATATAGCACATATATTATAAGACAGCTGGGTTAATCATTAGTTGCTAATGATCAGCAGATCAGCAGATCAGATTGGACACTGTTTAGATGTCAAAGCAATGTTAATCATTAACTTACACCAGGGCAAAATACTTAAGATAACCTGGCTATGGCTAATCATGTCCACCACCCCATTCTTTGAGGGACAACATTGAAGCAAGACAAATACAGCAATAATTTCCATCTACCCCAACCCCCAAATTTAAAATAACTTCTGTTAGTGTAGTAATTCAGGCATCAGGCTAGAAACCAGGAGTCCCACGGTACCCTTGCCAAGAAAGTTGCAGGCACTTGCCAGGCAATCACCAGGTGTCAACATTCACTAGAAGGCACACACTATTTTGCAACCATGCTAGATGCAATGCAGTGGGGCACAATGGCAAATATATCTACAAGATCTACAACTAAAAAGAAATAACATTAGATCTTCGAATCTAATAAGAATAAGAAATTTGCTTTTCAAAACATGAATTTGGGGGACATCAAGGTTATAGGCCAGAAAAGGAACTTGGGGGGGGGGGAGAACCAATTTTGAAGAAAGCAATGGCAAGCCACTTCCATACAATTGCAAACAAGTCAACTTGGATGTATCCATGAAGTCACCAGTAGTTGATCTTTAACTCAAGGCTGCATGAAAAAACATGTACCATAAAATCAAAATAAGATTCAGATCATTTAAATACAAATAAATAAGAATATACACGCAAAGGACCAAAGACACACATGCAGTAACTGCAGGGGGTTTCCAGAAAGGTGCTTCCCCTTGATCTCTTTCATCCCAACTAATTTTCATTTCTTGTTCTTTGCATAACAGTTGTTCTCAGGTTACAAATAAATCGCCTAAGACAGCGAAAACAATGAAGCAATGTTAGCTATCTAAATGGGAAAGAAAAGCAGACCAAATAACACAGTTGTTCCCAGCAGGATTCTGTTTTGAATTTCATGCTGATAAAACTTCCGTGTTTGCAACAGTAAATAAAGGATAACCTTCATATTTTAAAAGGTGCATAATGAAAACTCTAAATTTGGAGCTTATTTGAAACAAATAAGATTCATCTGATAACAAACACTGATTTCCATCTCTTATAGTAACATAAATCTTTTGGATCATGAATTCCAGGCAGTAGGAAAACAGTAATTCCATCAATTAAAACACCCTGAAATTTAATTCAGCTCCTGGTGATCACATCCATTATGGAAATGAATACCACTATCAAGCTTGGTTTTAACTTCCTCATCTAGCTAACCATCATAGAATTCCCAGGGGATTCCCCACCCAAGTATTAACCAAGATGAAACCTACTTAGTTTCTCAGATCAGCCAGAGCTTCTGAGATCAGCTAACATCAGCTAGGTAATGTCAATAAGTTTAATAAAGATGGTTTCTTATATCTAGCCAAATACAGAGATAAATACATTTATTCATAAAATAGGATCCAATGACAGAATGAGCTTTACTAATGAGAGTGGGCATTGTCTTACCTGAAGGCCCCTATTCAGTGACTGCTGAATAGTCCAGGAATGGGTGTTGCTCTTGTTGGATTGGTTCAGAGACTAAGCTGTTGATTGAAGACATGCCCACTTGCCTCTCGTGACTCCAGTTTTTCGGAGAGGTCGCAGCTGAAAGAGAGTCTAAAGAGGTTGATAGTCCCCTTTATGTGTGCGTCTAGGCGCTTATGGAGAGGCAAGTGTTCTGGCATCGCATTAAGGGTGGGACTGGACTATTCAGCAGCCACTGAGAAGGGGCCTTCAGGTAAGACAATGCCCATTCAACAGTGGCACTGCTGAATAGTCCAGGAATGGGATCTACCAAAGCCAGAAGTCCACGGGTGGGAATTAATGGTCTGGAGCCTCTGAGGCCAGGAGTATCTGTTGTAGGACCCTTCTGCCAAAGGATGCCTCTGCAGAAGTGAACACATCCAACTTGTAGTGCCAGATGAAGGGTGAAGGAGTTGCCCAGATGGCAGCCCAGCGAATTTCTTCTAATGGTGCTTGGGTAGACCAAGCAGCTGTGGTAGCTGCACTTCTAGTGGAATGGGCCGTCAGTCGTGGTGGAACAGGTAGCGCTTGTGTCTGATAGGCCAGTGCTATGCATGCCCTGATCCAGTGACCTATGGCTGCTGGGGATGCCTTAGAGCCCAGGGACGTGGGTTGGAATGCGACAAAGAGGGCCTCCGAGCACCTGTGCGGTGCTGTTCATTTTAGGTAGGTGCAGAGGGTCCTGCAAACGTCCAGGGTATGCCATTTGCATTCCAGGTTGTGTGAGGGTCCGGGGCAGAAGTTGGGTAAGACCAGCTCTTGACCCCTGTGGAAGGCGGAGTTAATCTTCGGGATGAAGGAGGAGTCTAGTCGTAGGACGACTTTATCAGAGTGGAATATGCACAGGTCTGCCCTGGAAGACAGGGCCACCATTTCTAAGATGCGTCTGGCCGATGTGATCACCACCAAGAATGCCGTTTTCAGGGTAAGGTGGCGGAGGCTGGTCATGCGAATGGGTTCGAATGGTGGACCCGTAAGAGCATGCAGTACCTTGGGAAGGGCCCAGGTGGGTTAGCGATGTATTGCAGGGGGTCTAATGGTGGTCGCTCCTTTGAGGAAGTGCCTGATAGTAGGGTGATGTGCCAGAGAGTCATGGTTTGCAACTCGCAGGACAGTGCCTAGAGCGGTCACCTGCCATTCGATGGTGTTGATGGCTAGGCCCTTGTCCAAGCCCCCCTGTAAGAAGGACAATACCTGCAGTACCGTGGCTGCAGTAAGGATGATGTGTCATCCTGTGCACCATCGTAAACGTCTGCAGGTTGCGTCATAAATGCGAATCATGGTCGTCAATCCGCCTATATGGTGGCGATGACCTCCTCTGAAAGGTTATCTCCCTTCAGGATCTGCCGCTCAAGAGCCAGGCGGTCAGTTGGAGCCATCGAGGGTCCAGGTGCTCCAGGGTCCCTTGACATAGGGAGATGCTTTCGGGGGGTATTCTCCATGGTCGGGCTATGGAGAGGCTGATGAGATCCCATGAACCAAGGTCGGTGCGGCCAGTGGGGAGCAATGAGAATCAGTGTCGCCTGTTCGGAGAGAATCTTGAGAATTACCTTGGGTATTAATGGCAGTGTTGGGAAGGCATAGAGTAGCTCTGGAGGCCAGGGCACCCATAGGGCGTTGGTGTTCTCCACCCCCAATGTCAGGAACTGCATGAAGAAGCGGGGGAGCTGCGCATTTGCATGGGAAGCAAAGAGGTCCACCTGGGATTGGCTGAGCCCGTGGCATATTGTCTGGAATATGTCTGGGTGCATTTGCCACTCTGTTTCATCCACTGTCGCACGACTCAAGAAGTCCGCCTGTGTGTTTTCTGCTCCCGCTATGTGTTCCGCCTGGACAGATAGCAGATGTTTCTCCACCCACTTGCCGAGGAGTAGAGCATCTGCCATGAGTTGGTATGACCAGGTCCCCCCCTGACGATTGACGTGGGCCTTGGCTGTGATGTTGTCTGTCAGAATTAGGATGTGTTTGTTCTGAACTGTGGGCGGGAAATGTTGGAGCACGAGGCGAATAGCTCATAATTCTAGGAGATTGATGTTCATGGCTGCTTCCAGCCTGGATCAGCAGCCCTGGCCTCTCTCTGGTGGCATGTAGGCTCCCCAAACGTATAGGGTGGTGTCGGTGGTTATCATCAGCCGGTGTGGTTCTCTGAATGAGCAGCCCTTTTCCAGAGCTGGGGAGAGCCACCAACGGAATGAGTTGAGGACCGTGGTTGGGACTTTGATGTGAAGATAGGGGGTAGGGCGGCCCCATTTCTGTAGTAGTAGGAGCAGCCACTGGAGGCTGCGGGAGTGGAGGTGTACCCATGGAACTATGTCTAGGCATGAGATCATCTTGCCCATCAGAGTGGAAAGGGTGATCAGGGGGACCCTCAGGTTCTGTATGATCTGTTCATACAGATGCTGAGGGATCTCTCTTGGGAGAGGAATACCATCCCTAGCTCAGAGTCTATGATGGTGCCCAGATGGCAAATGCGAGTGGTAGGGATCAGATGGCTCTTCCGCTCGTTCACTAGCAATCTGTGGGCCTGTAGGGCTGTCAATGTGGTTTCCAGGTCCCTGGCTGCTTGGGATGGGCTGCTGGCCATGACTAGGATGTCGTCCAGGTAGGCCTGTACTCATATGGGGTTGAGTCGCAGGTGGGCCGTTATGGAGGCCAAAACCTTGTGATGGTGTAGGGGGCCGAGGCAAGGCCGAAGGGCAGGGCCCGGTATTGGTAACATTGGCCCCCGTATTTGAATCGAAGAAACCGTTGATGGGCTGGAATAATGGAGATATGGAGGTACACCTCGGATAACTCTATGGAGGCATGTAGTCCCCGGTCGAATGTCCTCTAGGATGGATCTGAGGGAATTCATCTTGAACCTCTTGTAGACCAAGTGGGTATTGAGAGACTTTAGATCTACAATCGCCCTCCAGTCTCCCGCGTTCTTTGGTACAATGAATAAGATGAAATAGAAACTCTGTCTCCGCTGGTGATCTGGTACGGGCTCTATGGCTTTGATTTCAAGAAGGTGAAGGATGGCCTCCTTCATGAGAGTCTGTTTGATGGGGTTGCAGGAGACGGAGCATTGTACGAAGCGATCGGGAGGTTTGGACTGAAATTCTAGGGACAGTCCGAGACGAATGATGTTGAGGACCCAATTGTCTGTTGTCGTCAATAGCCACTGGTCTATGAAGAGGTTCAGGCATCCTCCTATGGGGGGACTGGCTGGTTTCTCATAGTTGACATTTGAATTGATGGTTTCCTGTCCCTCGAAAAGGGTCGCTTAGGGGGCGGAAATTGTCATGGTTTGTCACATGGTCCCTGCCTATCCTGATGACGTTCATTCCTGGGAGGAGGAAATCTGTGTTGGTAGGGAGTTTCTTGGGCGGGGCCTCTAAAGGAAGGTCGGCGGTAGAAGGGTGCTGAGCGTCGCTCGGTCCTTAGGCCCGCAGTGGGGAGAACCTTACGCTTGTCATGGGTCTCGATTAGTATGGGCGAGAGCACTTCCCCGAAAAGCTCACTTCCCGTGTAAGGGGCTGAGGCTATTCTCCACTTGGATTTGACATCTGCCTACCAGTGCCGTAGCCACAGAAGTTGTCTGTGGCTAAGTGTCTTCACAGAGGAGCTTCCTAACTGGCAATATATAAGTTGAAACTAGAACTTGAAACTATTTTATTAAAAGCAACTTTAAAGCAGACAAGAAAAAATAATAATATGTGAAATGCAGCTCTTCCCAAATACATTTTTAGCATGTTTACTTGCTATATAAGTGTTTGAGGTTGCTTTTTTAAAAAAATAAAAGGATATGCAGGATGTGTATGCAGTATTTCTGTCAAGACATCTGGTAAGCTGCAATTTGAGTTGTTAAGCCACTTTCTTTTTATTTGCAAAATAAAAGCTTTTTTTGCCTTTTTCTTTTTTTGCAAATAAAAATAATTCACTAAATTGCAATTATGTCCATTGGAGCATTACATCAATTTTTGAACTCTAGAAGAAGGTTTTAAGGAGACAATACATCTCACTCCCATTTTGCTGGTTGACTTTTAAAGAAGAAAGACAAGATGCTTCATAAAATAAGCTTAGCTTATATAGTCCAGTTATTCATTTACTTCAAGATTCTTATCCTGTCACAAATGATCCTTGAATTAGAAAGTACCAAGGATATAGATGGGGAAGAAATGGAGGTAGTGACATATTTTATTTTCCTGGGCTCCAAGATCACTGCAGATGGGGACTGCAGCCAAGAAATTAAAAGACGCTTGCTCCTGGGG
>JANHFK010001913.1:70073-80492 GCA_036250565.1 Sibynophis collaris | reverse complement strand
AAAGTGTGTATAGTCAAGGCTATGGTTTTCCCAGTTGCAATGTATGGCTGTGAAAGTTGGACCATAAGAAAGGCTGATCACCAAAGAATTGAGGCCTTTGAACTATGGTACTGGAGAAGACTCCTGTGAGTCCCTTGGACTGCAAGGTGGTCAAACCTGTCAGTCCTAGAGTAGATCAACCCTGACTGCTCTTTTGAAGGCCAAATCCTGAAGATAAAACTCAAATACTTTGACAACATAATGAGAAGGAAGGACTCACTGGAGAAGAGCCTAATGCTAGGAAAAATTGAGGGCAAAAGAAGAAGGGGATGGCAGAGAATGAGGTGGCTGGATGGAGTCACTGAAGCAGTCAGTGTGAGTTTAAATGGACTCCAGAGGATAGTAGAGGACAGGAAGGCCTGGAGGAATGTTGTCCATGGGGTCGCAATGGGTTGGACATGACTTTGCAACTAACAAAAACAATGAAGGGGCCCCCGCTCAGAAAGCTTGCATTTATGTCCTTAGAGAAGCTTACATGGAAGCTTTCTGCATTGTTTGACAAGAAGCAATGTCTGCAAATTACTTTCATATGCTTTTACATGGTAATGATAATAATGATACTAATAGTATCAAAGGAACATAAATGATACTAATATTGTCAAAGGATTTGACAGTAACTCTATGTAACCATGCCACATATTGAAATGCACTCAAGAGCAGTTTTGTACAGAACAGGCAGGATCTATGCAATGAACAGAAAATTAATTTACTCACTGTTTATAGAATCTAGTCTCTTAGTAAAAAAAAAAAGAGCCACTTCCACTCTGTAGTAAGTCAATGTGCTATTTACTTTTAACTGGTGGCTCAAACTGGGCAGAAGGAAACTTATATAGATTCTACCTCAAGGTGTATCATAGCTATTAACCTTCTGTAAACCATTTCTCTCCAAATGTTGTGTAACTGTAAACCTCCAAACTTTGATTTTATATAAAGATCCTGCATTCCTATGGAATAAAAGAGAAGAGGGCATCAGCAGTAACTCCGTTACAATGGACATGATACATTGTTTGAAGACCTGAAAGACCAGGCTATGGACAGATCGTCATGGAAGAAAGCTATATATGTGGCTGCTCAGAATCAATAATGATGGCACATTATCATCATCCTACATTTCTGAAGTGTCTTATGTACCTCATATTTGGATCCAGTGATTCACACTATCCAGTTATCATTTAATGTTGCTTTGGCATTTCTGTCTGATGAGCCGTTTTTATGGCTACCCTAACTGACCATCACAAAATTCCTATAAGCGTATTGGAGTTTGTGGTAAATACTTCTTTGTGGTACATCATTTAGCCATGACATATTCAAAAGCTCTTGTTTTTTTTAAAGTTCCACAAAAGGGAATAGATAATTATGGTTGTATTTCAGAAAAGTATTTTAACATATTGCTATTGTGAGGCAAATTCAGCTTTTTTCGCATTGATTTAGTAAGATTTAGGAGTAAATCTTACTCAGTATTACTCTTTTCAAATCAGACTCCTCGCCACAATTCTCTCTCAAAAAATATGTTTTTCTACTGTCCTATCTAACAGCAGGTTTGCAGTAATTATAGGCCACAAAACCAAACTGTTAAAAGTACTGTGACAGCTGGCCTCCTCTATTTAGATAAATGCTGTGGTTCCATGAGGATAAACACTATTATCTGAAAAAGTCTTCCAGTGAACAGACATCCCCATTGCAATAAAATATGTACAGCCCGTAGATAAGGCTCTTGTATTGGGGTTGCAAATATCCAAATTACAACTTGACATGAAATATTGATGCTAGTTTCCCTTTGATGCCATCTGGATTTTTGTAGGTCGAATATCACACGCCTAACATGCATCAAATGATAGCCAAGCATGCTTGGAGTCCTTGTGGCTACTAGAGTGCATTACCATAATACAGTCATGCCTGGTGAGGAACAATACAGTTGTGGTTCTTTTTTGGTTATTTACCATACTGGTAAATATAAGCCCAACCGCAAATAAGTCAGCCTCAATTTATCCAAAATATGAAAAAGGTTCCACTCATAGATAAGTCAACTTGCATTTTTCTTAATATTTGGGTACACGGGTCAGTTTATCGAAAATATAGGTATTTTTTAAAAAGTGTACATATATATACTCACAGATTGTTTTGAAAGATTACTTTGATACATTTAGAAATAGTACCAATTTACTCTGCATTTTTGCACAATATTTTTTTCAATTAGATTGAAAGGGAGCTGCTTATTTCACTGTTAATTTTCATAAAATTGTAGATACCGTTTTTATAGTTACCTTTAAACAGTAGGTAGCTGAATCAGTGTATGTGCTGTGTGTATAAGGGAGAGAGGGAGGGAGAGAGCGAGAATGAGAGAGGATGAGAGAGAGAGAGAGAGAGAGACAGAGACAGAGACAGAGAGAGAGAGAGAGAGAGAATGCGAATATGAGCATGTGAGATACAAACTATTTTTAAATTAGAAAATTATCATTCCAGTGGTCTGTAGCCTCCCTGGTACCCTATCATCCTGGCTCAGTTCTAAGGGAAGACATCAAGGGGTCACTTTTTCCCCCCCAAATCAAACAATGGGTTCAGGCAAGGCTGTGACATGTGCCCTTCTTCCACTGTCTCCTGGAGTTTGCCCAAATTCATGTTCATTACAATGACACCATTTAACCATCTCATCTTCTGCCATCCTTTTCTTCTGATTTTATGTACCTTTAGATAAATTCACCAGAAATTAACACCAACTAGATATGCAGATTATTACATTGTAGGAATGTGATTTACCAGTTAAATTGTTTCCCAGATCAAACTGTTATTATCAGCTTTTGCTTATGGAAAGTTCAAGGTACCAGGACTAAAAGTAATAATCTTGTTTTATATTCTTTCATGTATACAGAGCTAGAAAACAAATATTTGTTGTACAACTAAGTTTTGATTATAAATTTAAAACAGTTTACATTTAATCATGAGCAATATCATATGGAAAAAATAAGCACTGTTTCACTTTGAGTGAACATGCTTCGTAATATCAATACCAAGTTAAACTTACTCAAAAGTGGATAAAACTACAGGTGAGATAAGATACTAGCATCTGAACATAGGCCAAGGTCATTTATAAACAGTCTTACCAGTTTTGTCCAAAAAGAAAGTTATTTATTTTTAACTTCTACGATGCACCATAGACATGTACCTAACTCATTGCATTTAGTGTCAACTAGATTGTTCAGCTTTAGCTCCCTTGAATCTTAACCATAACCACAGACAATTTAAAATGCCTGTACGATCTTATTTATTAAGCCACTTGACGCAGTTTTATTTTAAGAGCATATATCATACATTCACATTCTACTTTAGGGCACATGGTTCTTTTTTTCTTTCCTTTTTCCTTTTTTTAAAGTCAGGTCTTAAACTCTTTGTTTACCACTTCCTTTACTCTACCCTACCAAACACATCCATAAAGAAAAGTGTAAAAACCTCAAAAACAGCTTACATACCAGCCCAGTGAAAAAGTCTCCTGGCTTTAAATTGTTGAGAACTAAGCATTTTCAATATCTAATATCTATTATCAGTTATTAATTCAAACAGTTATCAATTTTCCCCAAAATAAAACTGTTTCTTCCTATCTATTTGTAAAACTGTTAGAACGCCTAAGTGTCAAAGTGCATCTCCATTTGTGTATTATTTCTATATTTGTTGCAGTTGTTAATGTACTTGCATCAGCCTTATCGAAATATTGACAATGAAAACATTTCTCAGCTTCAAGTGGTTTCTTTCTTAATATATTATCCACTTAGAGTTTTACAATCTCAGTATGATATACAGGTGCCAGTTTCTACTCCCTTCCTACCAGCATGACATATACTTGTGTAATGTTTTAGTTTTTAAATTCCTATTTTAATGGAGAACAGTGAGCACAGATTATCAAAGCACCTGTCAGAAGCTGTTGTGAAATCAGGAATATGCCTGCAACAAAAACAAAAGGTTTTTATAGCCATTTCTATTAGGATTGGGGGTGTAAGAAGAATAGCATTCTTTTTTCCTGCTTGGAAAAGTAATTTTACTAAGAAAAAAAGGCACTTTTAGAACTTGACTTAAAATTTTAAAAAAATAGGCATATTCTGCAATATCACTAAAAATCTACTCTATATTGGGAAATATGGTGCTATTTAAATTAATGTGTTCAGCAAGTTAATGTTCAGAATTCAGATAAAGTAAAAAATCAAAATATAAAATATAGGGCAGTAATAAGACCATATGTTGTAAAGAGAGTAAATTAAATAAAAGAAATACAAATACTTCTGTATTACCCCTACAATTTACCCCAATCAGATATACATATACAGTTATCAATTGTATTGTCGGTAAAGGGCTGTATTATGTAATTTTTGGATAAAGAGCTGCATTATACAATTTTGGAATTCTGGCCGCACATGAAATATGTTGCTTTAATTTAAGAATCTCAATAGGCACATTCATCTAATATGCAATCCAAAAATATTGGTTCATTTCTTAATGGACCACAATAGGCAAAAAATGAAAATATGTTAAGATACATGACATCTTTAAACTTCTATTATCCCATGTTTTGCACATCACTTTCATATCTTTTAAATCATCACATTTATATCATGAACCATCCAAACAAGATGATCGACATAAGTTATCAACTCTCCAAAAGTAAAATGAATAGTGGCTTACACTGAATTATGTTATCCTGCCTCCATAAAGAAAGATCTTTGCCTTCCATATTCCTTAAAATGAACCTGATGCTGGCAAGGGCAAGTTACTGCAATCGCACAACTATATCCCCACTAAAATAAGCTGAAATGTTTATGAAGTTGAATCAGTTATCTCTGCATTTAGCAGTTATTAAAAAGGAGAGACATATAGTAATGTGCTGTTTGTGTTTATGGGGAAAACATGAGGCTGCTCTTCAACTTTTGTACGTAAAATAAATGGAAAGTAAGTTGCTGTTAATAGATTTTTTTAAAATACTAGACAACTTATGACCTTTGGGACATTCTTTGAGAAAAAGGTGATGTGACCAGAATTAACATTTTTTTTCCCCTGAATGATACTGCTATTACTTTGCCAGGAGGTCAAAAAAACCAGTGGGAGCAGAAGCAATTTCCAATTTTCTGCCAGCTTTCCCATTTACTTTGCTTGTGGGAAGCTGGCAGGAAGCATTGGAAATCGCAATCACATGACTGCATCTGACTGTGGCAGTGTGGCAGCACTGCAGCAGCCACAACTTTGCCAACGCAACCGGTCTGAAGATCTTTGACATTTCAATTCAACCAATATAATGGGTCTTGGATTTTGTACACATTCTTTAAGTTAGTTGCTCGAGGTACAATGGTTCAAACTGCTGCACTATGATGCACCATTTTGGCTAACTGAAGGCTACACACAGACATATATACAGGGAGTTTTAGCAGTACATAGATGCAGTGATTCCACTACAGTCTGTTCTTCTAAGCAGAGAAGCACAAATGTTAAGAGGGTTAAACTGGAAGATAATGCAGAGTTATACTGTGAAAGTCTGGCGTGTGACAGCTGGGGAAAGCTCCGTGACAGCAGCTGCTCATGTTATATAGTGAATCACAAAGAAGCTCATTTCTACCTTATTTCAGGCAACAGCAATTAATTCAGCTCACTTTTCCAAGCAAGCCAGGTTCTTCAAGGAGTTCAGCATGTAAACTGCTTTGTCCCCATCATCATCTTTCCCCTGAAATAACTAACCTTATCTTACCCGTGTTTAATGTAGCATTTCTTTTTCATATATCCAAACCAGTGATGAAATCCAATTTTTTTTTACTACCGGTTCTGTGGGCATGGCTTGGTGGACATGGTGTGTGGCTTGCTGGGTGTGGCTTGCTGGGCATGGCAGGGGAAGGATACTGCAAAATATCCATTCCCACCCCACTCCAGGGGAAGGATACTGCAAAATATCCATTCCCATCCCACTCTGGGGCCAGCTAGAGGTGGTATTTTCCGGTTGTCCGAACTGCTCAAAATTTCCGCTACTGGTTCTCCAGAACCTGTCAGAACCTCCTGGATTTCACCCCTGATCCAAACTGGGGCATACTTGACCATTATTGATGTTTTATTTGCAAGTAGAAAAGAATAAGGATTAATTGCTTCCAGAAAAAAAAAAATTGTATTTCCCATCAGTCAATACTTTACAATTCCTAATGAGAATAAATCATTGAAATGAAGTTAACAACAACAAAAAAAGACAACACTCCAAGAAAGTTAACGTATCATAATATCTGAGTGCTACAGCTCTTCCCATTGTGACTGGTGACTACGTTTGTATGCATGCTTGGAGAATGGTCTTGCTCCTGATTAACACTGATCCGTCTGTAAACGGTAAACCAGTTTGCAGTAGTGGGTTCCAACCAGTTCACTCCGGTTCTTAGAACCGGTAGTAACGGCGGTGGGAGGCTCCGCCCACCCGCCCGGACGTCATCACGGACACTCTGCGCATGTGCAGAAGAGCCACGTGTGAGCGAAGCAACCGCGTGCACTCCCGTTGCGAACTGGTAGCGAAGGTAAGTGGAACCCACCCCTGACTGTTTGCCACTCTGAAACAATCCTTTAACTGTGTCTCCCTGCTACTGTGACTTGATCAAGCTAACAACAAACACACCTAGATCTATTCCATCTCAGAGGGACTTTGATTCAGGATAGACAGTATAAGTTGAAAACAAAGGAGAGCAGTATTATGAGCACAGCAGCATAATAAACTAAAACAAAGCAGTAGTTTCAGTTTGAAATAGTGCAAGAATTCATAGAGTGAAAACACTTCATCTATCTCTACGTTGAGTAACAGAGATATGGCAAACAGTCCTCGCACTGTTGAAGAGACTGTAACATGGGTCTAATACTACTTAATTTTAGACACTCCTAAAAACTCTTTGCACAATCAGTTCATTCTTTCCCTGCCGAAAAGATGATAGCAATTCTCCTTCCCACCCCCCAGTACTTCAGAATAGAACTGGGAGCCGGTTTATATAATAGCAATAACTTTATTTAGCCTTTAAAAGACCTCATTTTATTGCTAAAATTAAATGAATGTTTTACTGTGTTTCTATGTCAATTATGAAGGGTTTTGTGCAGAGACAATGAATGGATTGTGGAAATAGTTGGCATAATTAAGAAGCCTATTAACACACTAACTTTGATCTGGAATTCTCTGCCACTGTCATGAAGCTACTGTTCAGGCCTGGCGAAGTTATCACACATTTTCCCATATTTTTAATTGCTACTGAGCAATTAAATTTCTTTTTTTAATATAATTTCATTAAGCCTTTTATGAAAGAAAGTAAAAAAGAACAGAAATGAATGTAAAGCAAGAAAAAGAAGGAAAGGACCCAGAAGCAAAGAAAATACAAAGACGCAGCTTCCAATTTTCTTCACAGCAGTTATAAATACAATAATAAATTTACCTCTTGCTCTTGTAGTATTACTGTTTTTTTCTACAGTCTAGCCTATCTAACCATCAAAATCATAAATCATATATTCATTTTTTTTCCTGCTTCATGTAAAAAGTCCCTGAGGGTTTTCCAGTCAGCAATAGATGTAGATAAAATCTTTTGCTTAATCAACTAAGTCAGCTTGGCCATTTCCACAAGTTCCATCATCTTCACCATCCACTCCTCCACTGTGGATAATACCAAATCCTTCCATAATCTCACTGCAATTGTCATGCATAAAAACAAAGTTCCATTACTTTTTTTACAACTGTTCATCTATCGGTATGAAATGGAAAGCCTTCAGTTTCAATTGCATATTAATTTTTAAAGTTCTCTGCATTAGTGTGTGTATCTGAATCCAATGCCTTCCAGCTTTTTTACAAGTCCACCAAGCATAGTTGGAAGTACACGAAAAATCATATCTTCCAATACCTTGAACAAAAAAGCCTAGTTCAAATTGTCAAATGCCTTTTCTACATCCAAGATCAGTGTGGATTGTTTTTTATTATGTTGCTCCAAATATTCCAAAAATGCCCAGCAAATTTCTAACCCTGTTTTTTAATATCCTTTAGGTAAAAACAACAGCATTGATCCTCATGAATGAAATCTTACACAATTATTTTCAATCTATCAGCTAGATTCATTATGAACAACTTGTAATTATTATTCAATGGTGATATTAGTCTATACAGCTTTTTGTTAAATTTCAATCTTGTTCCTCTTTAAGTATTAATGCTATATTAGTCTCTTTCCAAGTGTTTGGCACTTTTCCTTTCTGTAAAATAGCATTCATTGTGTATTGCAGAGATTGTAAAAGTTTATCCTTAAGACATCCGCAATAAATATCTGATAGTGAGTCTGATTCAGGCACCTTTCCTGGTTAAATTTTTTTATTGCTTCAGAAACTTGTCTTATTGTTATATGTCTATTCATACAATAACAGTAAATAAATATTCATCTATTTTCTCTAAAGAGATGTCACTTCCTTTATACAAATTAGAATAATATTGATAAAATGCTTTATGTATTGTCATATTGTCTATTAATAGAGTATCTCCCTTTTGCGATTTCAATATTATTTTCTTTCCTTTTTCTTTTCGTAATTTATATGCAAACCAATATTCTGGTTGATTTGCAAACTCAAACTCTGTTTGCTTTGCATAATTCATTTTTATTTCCATTTCTCTTACTGTTAACATAAATAACTGGTGTTGTAAATAGCTTAATCTGCTAGGAAATATTCTTGAGGAATTTCTTTAATTCTTATTGAATTTACTGTTATATTGTATAAAATAACTTCTGATAAAAGCTTTACTTGTATCCTAAGCAATTCTTACTGCCATTGCCTATATTGCCGTATCTTTAAAAAAATATTTTCTTTTTGCAATTCTCCAGCATTGCTGATTTGTAACAGCATTTTATTTAGTCTCCATCTAAAAGATCTGGATTGCCTTTTATCAACACTACTGAGCAATTTAATTAAATGTAGCAAGAAAGAAGTTTAACCAAGATATCAAAGGAACTGTATAAATCTATTCAAAACATTTACTTTAGTTGTATTATTAGGGCTGTGATTATCTTTGCATGTGCTTCTGACATGAATACAAACAGACTTTAAATTCAAGACCAAAACAGAAAATGTGAGGGCATCAACCTGGCATCTGCCTGCAACTCATTAAACCATCTCTGTCTTCCTCCATGATGATGTAACTCTTCTCTATATCTGCCCTGCAATTTCTGGAAAACCCATCTTTGGTTTAAGAAGTTGCAGCTGGTATGCATCCCTGGGCATTCTAAAGTTTCTTGAAACTAAGGAGAGAAGCAACCTGGAACTAAGAAAAAATTTCCTGACAGAACAATTAATCAATGGAACAACTTGCCTCCAGAAGTTGTCAATGCTCCAACACTGGAAGTTTTAAAGAAGCAATTGGACAACCATTTGTCAGAAATAGTATAGGGTTTCCTGACCTGAGCAGGGAGTTGGACTAGAAGACCTCCTAGGTCCCTTCCAAAACTCTGTTATTCTATATTCTATTTTTCTCTCTGTATACAAAGTGCTGCACAGTCTATTATATATTGGCATTAATGGAGACATGTGTTGTACTTCATGAGCCACTCCATATTATAGTGAGATTTTACAAAATTGGGCACAACTGCAGTGTGCTACACATCTTCAGAACAGTATCCAGACTCAAATCTGCTCATGGGGTTCAATATATAATTGACGCTGAAGCTCTTCAATTCAAATGCCTGAGCTGTATTATCTCTACTTGCTTGCCAGTGAAAGCAGCAACCAATCTGCTGCACGCCGAGAGATAGGGCACATGGATGACTCCTTCCATTTCAATTATGTGTTGCTAAAATTATGTCAACGGTAAAATCAATGAAGAAAACTAAGCTCAAGTCTAGACAGCAAATGTTGTCAACAGCATTAGCTTTCTAAAGTAAGACAAAGCAAATTTGAAACCAGTGATGTTTGCCTAAAAGAAATTTTTGCAAAGTCTGCACAGCTGACAAGAGATATACTGAAGCCCAATAAGAACAATTCTGTTTATCATTCAGATGTAATAATGAAAGAAGAACAAACAATTTTATCCAGAAGGAAAATTGCTCAACGTAGTCCTAACTGGGTAAAGTTAACCTAGTAAAATACATCTTCCCATCTTCTTAGGTGATTAAAAGTCAATTATTAATTTCGCAAACATAACCTATTTAGTTATTAACAACTATCTGAAGTCACATGTACCTTGATAAATGCTGATAGCAGATTAGACATTTCAATGGAACAAAAGATAAGACTGCATCAAAGGGATACCTTGTTTACAATATTGGGGAGAAGAGGGGAGAGGAGGGGAGGGGAGAGGATGATTGTAGTTCCCTAGTTATTATATTTTATTTCAATGATGCTGAGCCAAAGAAACTTGACTAA
>JANHFK010001913.1:45865-60132 GCA_036250565.1 Sibynophis collaris | reverse complement strand
GTACTTGGATAAGACATCATTAGAGCAGTGGTCCCCAACCCTTTGGACACCAGGGACTGGTTCCGGGGTGTGTGTGTCTACTTACTTTAGCTACTAGCTTGTAACGGGAGTGCGTGCTCGTGAGCGCTTGCAACCGGAACCTGCGGCACTTCTGCACATGTGTAGAAGCTTCTGCGCATGCGCAGAGCATCCGTGATGATGTCTGGGTGGGTGGGCGGAGCCTCCCACCGCCATTACTACCAGTTCTAAGAACCAGACAGAACCGGTAGGAACCCACTACTGGACTGGTTCCATGGGGAGAGGTTTTTCTGCAGATCAGAGGGAACGTGGTTTCATGTGCTACCTGCATCCCGCAGATGGGGCTTTACTTGTTCGCATGGACCAGTTTCTGGCATGTCACGGACTGGTGCCAATACATGGACCGGGGGTTGGGGACCCCTGCATTAGAGAATCTTATTTATCTGGAAATGCAATATGCTACATCATATTGGATAAATTTAATAATGACAATGCAGAAAATATTTAAAATACAAATATCAATGAAACCTGAAGTCTTTCTTTGATGTATTATGGACAAATTGGTTGAAAAACAATTTGGGGCATTATTTCTCTACATGGTGAGTGCTGCTAGGAGTCACAAAAAGGGGACATCAACTGTTGAAGACTGGACTTTGAAATTGGCAGAGATGGCAAAATTAACCACTTTGATTAGAGACAATGGATTAGATAAATTTATAAGCGACTGGAAGCCATTTCAGTAAGAAGACTACAGGAAGCTATTTTAGAATAATTATTTAGATGCTGGTGGAAAATTCTATCAGCTATACTTTTATCATCTTGATTGTTCTCTATTGTTTCTGAGATGTTATCATTCGTAACTCATCTCTATGAGTCAGTATTTAACGTCATTAAAGTTTAAACTAAGAACTGCATGTAAGCAAATGCCCTGCTTTTAAAAAAAACACATTATGGACTTCTGAGTCATGTTCAGATGTAACTGCTAAACATTACAACTAAAAATGCTACTTTACTTCTGGACAAATTTGAAAGTTTAAAGCATCACTGGGAACTTCTCCTGTTCCAGATTAACTGAAACCAATGAGATGACCACAAACATGTTAGATATTTGAAGAAGATGGGAAATAAACAAGAGAGAAAAAAACCTAAATCTATATCAAAGAGAAGAATCAGATCCAATGGAAAGCAGGTGTTACTATCTGTCTTCCCATATTGTCTTCCGGGAAAGTTCAAGTTATCCAGATGTCAGTGTAGAAGGCAGAGGTATGGTGGTTCAGTGGCTTAGTTATGCTGGAGACCATTAAATCTTTCCTCTGGCAATTCGAGTCCTAGCATCATGTGCTGGGGTGAGATCCCATCACTTGCCTCAGCTTCTGCCCACCAAGCAGTTTGAAAGCATGTTATATGCGAGTAGATAAATAAGTACCACTTCAGTGGGAAGAAGAGCTGGCGCTTCGTGCAGACAGATCCCTGCTGGTGCTGGACCTTCCCTGATGCAACACCCATTTGTGAAGTGACTTCAGTGGAAGCAGAAAGTCCCGGATGC
Organism: Sibynophis collaris; assembly: GCA_036250565.1. NCBI lineage: Eukaryota > Metazoa > Chordata > Lepidosauria > Squamata > Sibynophiidae > Sibynophis > Sibynophis collaris. Next base: position 58,568 of record JANHFK010001913.1, on the reverse strand, counting down.
TGCTGCAGGATGCAGTTCGTCTTTCTTTATGATGTGGAGCTAGCTCCCCCCTTTGGCGCACCAATGATAGTATGTGAACATGAACCGAATGGCTAGTAATCTTAGGGCAGTCAAATGATTACTCTGTATCAGTATTGTAGTCTGCTGGCTAATGTAACATCACCATATGATAAAGGAACAAATAAATAAGCAAGCAAACAAACGAATGAAAGAATGAATAAATAAATAAAATAGTGCAGAAGGCAGAGCAAGTATGGAAAACTGGAGCTTTGATCATACTGCTATGATCACTATCCTGACTTTCTATACTCTTGTCTCCTCGTGAACGATACTGTAAGAGAATATGATTTCTATGTCTCTCCTAAACTTGTGGAAATTGAATATAAGGCATAATGTGACATCCATACAATCTACCTCTCTGGTCTGAGAGTTTAAGAAAAGGGAAGAAGAACCATAAATACAGTTCTAAAGACAGCTTCTCTCTTTATGGAAGAATTCAATTTAGTGACCCCATCATAATCTAGCAAATACACATATTATCTGAATGTCACAGTAATCATGAATGAATGAAAGCATTAGTAAAAGAAAAAAAAATGGAAATCTACTTAATAAAAGTGAGTCTCATTAATGGACAGAAGTTACAGAGACAGATGTAATATGTGGGTTTTGAGATTGCAAGAATGAATCAGCGCTAAGTATTTATAATTCTACTGAATGCGGAATACTGAGAATATGTGGGAGTTCTCACAAAGTGGCTGATTCAGAAAACATAAATAGAAAGCAGGCATCTATTAACTATTACTATACATACATCTCTATTCTATTCATCAGGAAACTGTTTTCTGCTTACCTTTGTCCTTTTTTCTGGGAATGTGGGCACACTACCAACCAAAACAACTCTTATCTTTCTCTTTTAATTTTCTAAAATGGCATATGTGCAGCCCAGTGGTACTCTTGAAAATAACAAATGGAGCTAGAGGCTAACAACATGTTAGCTTGCTACTTTTAAAAAATAAAGTAATATGGTACTATAAAAGGCCAGGTCCAACAGATAGCTTGGCAAATGCCAAGAGATGTATTGGTGACTGGATTAAAACCCTGTGAGCTCCATCTTGGTGTTTCCAACTTATCCCATTTATTTGTTTATTAAATGTATAAAGCCACACAACTCTGTAACAAATCTGGGTGGCACATGGCCTACAATACAATTAATAGCATTTGGAAGAAGAGCAAACATTAAAAATAATAAAACATAGGACGGACCCATAGCTCACTTTAACCCCAGGACTGGGGAAAAAGACAAGTTCTCATGACTGTTTTAAAAATGGCCAGGTCAGAGGTCAGACATGTCTTAAGGGTAATGGTGATCTAGAGGGCAGATACTGTGACAGAGAAGATATGTTCCCTAGGTCCCATCAAATAATACTGTTTAATACATGGGACTTGTTGGATTATACAAACAAGGCAGAAATCACAGAGGACAGGCAGTGAGAGTTACCTATAGTACATCCATTCTACCAGAGGGGAAATACTGCTGGCTCTATCCGACTCGCGGGAGCCGGTAGGGCTGGCGGTGGGTTGTTTGGAGAACTGGAAGCACTGGGGCGGGAGACTCCGCCCTCCCCAAACCAGGCCGTCGTCACATTCCGGTTTTGTCCATCTATGCATGCGCAGAAGGCTTTGCACATGCACAGATCATGGTGCGCACACAGACAATGGCATGCGCACGAGTGACGTGAGAGTGCGCGGGAAGTGCATGCACATCAAGGAATCGGTAGGAAAGGTAAGTACATTTCACCCCTGCATTCTACCTCCACCAGTTCTGTGCCAGTACTATAACTGAAAAGTGTCAAGATAATTGTTTTCCCCCAGGATATTCCTTAGTGGCATCCCTACCATCTTCTCTCCAACCTTCCCTAAAATGGGAAAACTGGAGACTGAATGAAAACTGTCCAGTACTGTTTGTCCAGAGAAGACTTCTTAAAGAGGGATTGTCGAACTACACAGAAGGGGCCACCCCTCTTTCAGCAAAGTAGATATTACACAGGGACCCAAATACATGTTTCCTCCTCATAGAACTTACCAACCACAAAGAACATGGATCTAATACATCTGTGGTTGAGTTACCAGTAGTAGACTAAAGAATCCTCCGCACCTCCATAGGAGTTATAGGTTGAGTTGTATCCCAGATAACCACACAAGATCTTGCTTCTATCACCTTGATAGGACCTGTCTAACCCAAGCGCATCCAAGCAATCTTCATCTGCTAGATGCCTAGAATATTCCTCACAGCAACCCTCCTTAGCAGGGAAAAAGTTACACGAGTAAGGCAAGAGTATTCCGAGTAAGCCTGTTTTCAGTTGTCCAAAATCTTTTGGCAAGTAATTGTAGGAAGGTGCTGGATTTGGTAGACCATTTTTTAAAATCAGTGGTGGGATTCAGCCGATTCTCTCAGGATCGGGTGAACTGGTAGCGGTGATTGCTGGAGGCTCCGCCCACCCGACCAGGCATAATGCGCAAGTCCTGCGCATGCACAGGTTGTGCACATGCGCAGAGAAAGCACGTGCAAGTGAAGCAAGCGTGCACACACACACGCTCACATTTACGAACCGATAGGGAAGGTAAGTGAATGCCACTGCTGGTTGAGGTTGTTAATAACACTCAATAATTGAAATATATTTATAACCTGCAAGAAATGAATGGATCCTGAGAGTGCTATCCATTCAGGAAGAGGAATAGTGTTATGACCTGAGCAAAAGGTAAGCCACAAATTGTATATGGTTTCCTGGGAAATTTTATTGAAAAAACACCCTATTTTTTCCATATTGTGTTACATTTTCTTTTGATTTTTCAGGTAACAGGAAACAATTGTGGAAAGACTCCAGTTGTTCTTGCAATGCAATAAGCAACGGAAAAATGCAGGTAGTCTATGCAATCAAGCTAAGACAATTTCAGAATGTAAAGCAGTTGAACAAGGAAACTTGCAGACATGATAATTTCTGTAAATGAAGGGCTTGCAAGAACATGCAGAGAACAAGCCAAACAATAATTGTTCTGAAAATAAACCTTATTACTGTACAGTGTAATTTATTTCAGACATTTCCTCCCCTTTAGAATATCTTTTACACAATTGTGCCTGCCATATAAGGAGGTGTTTTTTTTAACCTATTGCTTTTCTTATTACAGAAAATCTTGGGACAGGAAGCAATACTGTGAATTGTCTGCTAAGGTGCAATTTTCCATTTCTCCTTTATATATAAATGTACAGTCGAGACTTCTTTTTTTCATAAATAAATGGTCCTTAATGACTTACAGATGAATATCTATTGCTTCCTTGTGTCAGCACGGTGGCAGTACAGATTTCCTTGGCATTCCAACACATAATTATCCTTTCCAAAAGTGACAATGTTCCCATGGCAACATAAGCATTTTTATTATTGAAGAACTCAAACATTCCTAAGTGAGAACACACATTGTAATGGTTAAAAAGAAAAAAAGAAAGTTATCACTTACTAAGGAAGAGCCATAAAAAGCCAGATGCAGTGATCTAAAATGAGAGATGTATCAGCGTGAAGAACAGCCTCACTTTGTCTCCATTATTTCTTCACACGTATATTATTTGCATAAAGCAGCTTTTAAATTATTTTCAACGTGTTAAACAGCGTGGGTTAGACTTTTTCTTTTCCAGCTGATGAATGCACTCATTTTTTATTTCACTTTTGCCTTTTGTGGCTATGTCCAATACAGTAATCTTTGACTTAACAATAGTTCATGTAGTGACTGTTTAAAGTTACAACAGGACTGGGGAAAAAAGACTATGCTTTGTGACTATTTTTCATACTTACGACCACTACACTATCCCTGTGGTCACGTGACCAAAATTATAAGTAAAACCTCTATGGAGGTATTGCAGTGGCCTCATAATTGGGTGTCCAGTTCAGTTATTTAGGTGATCACCTCTGTGTTGCTTCATGCAGATCTTCTAGGGAACCAGAGAATGCATGTCATGTGCAATTTTCCACAATATGTTGCACGTATCAGCACCATAATCGCAACAAGAGGTATCTTTCCATCCCCACTGATATAGGCCAGAGGCACTTCTTCCAGTATCACACCTACTTCTGTTCAATTTCTACCAGACAAAGTGAGGCAGATCAAAACCAGGTGGTTTGGTAGAGGGATCACTAATGGTCAGGTCACAAGAAGGTACTTTGGACCATTTGTCTCTCCAAGCATTCTTGGGGTTAAACTGGATAGATGTTAAGTAAATACCGGTAGCTATTTTCCAAGCTCTGGTCTATGAGATTAGGCCAGCTCAAGTGCGTAGAGATAATTAGAATCTGTTGTCACTTCATTATGACTCCATGGTGAAGAGGATAGTGGCAAGAATAGGGGGAGCACCTGTACTCACTTCCTACAGATAAAGGACTATGGCTGCAGAAAACCACCTGCTCTTCCAGCAGTGAAATCTGGTTCTATCGAGTTATCTGAACCGGTAGCACTGGCGGTGGGAGGGTCTGCCTACCCGTTGGGATGTCATTACCTCCCGTTTTTAACCCTCTGCGCATGTGCAGAAGGTTCTGCACATGCGCAGAGGGGTGTGCGCACTATGCACGCGTGCACTCCCGCGCAGGATCACACCCAAACCTTTAGCGAAGGAAAGTAGATTTCACCACTGTGTTCTTTCTTTGGTGAACGAAGAACTTGGCAAAAAATCTAATTCTGATGTTGCCAATTTCTCCCTCACCTTGGTTTATCCCATAGTACTTCAACGTTGAGACCCAAAGGAAATAGTTTTCTTTTTCTTCCATTCCTGCAGACTGCCTGGACAAATCCCTACAGTTTTCTTGGCAAAATTTTTCAGAAGTGGTTTGCCAGTTTCCTTCCTAAGGTTGAGAGAAAGTGACTGACCCAAGGTCAATCAGCTGGTTTTGTTCATAAAGTGGGACTAGAACTCACAGCCTCACAGTTTCTTACCTGATGCCTTAACTACTACACCATACTACATGGGCCTCACAAGAAAGTAGTAGCTGTGCCCAAACCTGGATGTATTAAGACTGATTCTTGTCCATAGTGTGACTCTTGCCAAAGTCTTTTGATACACAAATCATGACCATTTGAAAGGGAATAATAGAGGGACGGGAATATCCAAATGTGAACACACATGGATTAACAGGGACAAAATACAACAGGGATATTCTGTTTATTACGCTACAAGGCAGAAATAAAACATACACATTCAGTACAATGTAGTTTCCCTGTTAAAAAAGGACTCTTTAAATAATCATTGTAGGTGGGAAAAATGCATGAGGGGCTATTAACTAAAACTCACACTGAGAAATGAAAAATAAACAATTATTTTAAGCGACATAAATGATTACAAGAACTTGATTTGAAAGAGAGAGGCTGGAAAAAAGAGAGAAATCAAAAGAATATAAAAAATGAGAATGATAATGAAGAGAAATAATCCCACTACTCACAATTGCAATTTGCAAGTGCAAGTCACTCAGGACGAAAACATGGAATAGCTGCTGTAAAACCACCATTTTCAAAATGGCAGAGGTCATTTGTATAGAAACGGTTTTAACTTCTAGAATAACAAATTGATATTAGAATTACACCCAAGTCTTGAATTGGCTCCGGTCAATTAGAGCTGTATTCATCTTGGGCAAGTAAAAATTAGTCTAAAACATTGCTGATTTCAGATTCAGGCTTCATTGTTGGGAGTTGGAGCACAGCCCAAATTTCAAGTTGATACCGAAGTAGCACCACAAGAAATGGTTAGGTTTACACAGCATGTTAAGCCGTAATACAGCTTAGTTGTTTTGGTTTATAATTATGTGGGAACCTAGCAAATTTTGGGCTTTTTAATAAGCCTTATCTTTATGAAGATGTGAACCCAGCAGTGATTCATCCTACTTGAATGTTTAACATTCATTTTCATTTAATATAAAGGAATTGCTCAGAGTGCAAATGTACTATTGTTGGAATGACCTGAAGTTCTGTTTCATGATACGAAAATTTTGCTAGGCATTTACTCCTGAAGATCACAAGTCCAGAGAAAACAGGGTTAAGAATGTGCTTAAGTGACTAAAAATAATCCTATTTGCATATATAGACTATTAGGTTTGATGACACTTTGGAGGCTAGAGCCCCCAATCAGGATACCAGAAGACCCATACACAGTAACAGGCTTCACTGCTGTTACACTGCTTACTGGAAAGCATACCACCTCAGGAAACATGGTCTCCTTGCTGCTAAGGGTATCTAATTTATATGAAATTAATTCATTCCAGGAAACATTTTCTGGCATGGATCCTGCCCTCTGGAATATCCTCCTCCTCAAGGTGAGATACACCCCCATCCTCTTGGCCTCCAAAACAGCCTAAAATCCTAGCTCTTCTGACAGGCCTTAGGGCATTCCATATTGGAGGTGGTTTTTGGAGTAGGAAGATCCCTTTCCACCCCATAGTATTCTATTTTAAAAACTTATTTTTTAGTTATTTAATATTTAAATGTTCTATACTTGTTTTTATTATGTTTGTAAGTCACCCAAAGTCACTTGATAGTGAGTTAGGTGGCATATAAATTAAATATGTCTATGTTTGTATGACAAGAAACCCTAATTTTGCTCATAGTCTCTTTGTTAAGATCTCAATAATATAGATCTGATGTCCAAGTAACACAGCATAGTTATAGAGAATTGTATTTTATTTTAGTTTGGAAAGAGTACATGTAAGAGACTAGACAAATTGACTTTACAGACATAGAGAAAAAATATATTTGAAGTTTTATCAACAATGATCTTGAATGATAAGTAAAACCTAAAAATTATTTGCTGGAATTTATTCATTACAAGTTCGGCTTCTACAACCCAAAAACACAGAATATGCAAAATGTTCTGATCCCCCAACAAGCAAAATTCCAAGCATTTAGTTGTAAATGTTCAGAAGAACCTTATAAATTAGTTTTCTTCTGAGAGAGATTGATCTTGTCACCAAGACTTAGCGCCATTCCCTGTAAGGAACAGAATGACAATTTAAATAATCATTTCAATATTCAGTAATTCAGTAAGGAAAATATCCCCCCCCCCCACGTCTGCATCTGCATCACTTGAGAACATTTTTAGGAAATTTGGAATGTTTTATGAGAAAACCCTGGAATAATTAAATTATAGTTAATTCTTCAGTTCAGTGCTAAACATATTTTTTCTTAGTCTCTCTTATAACTACAGCTCTGAAAAACTTTGGGTAATGCCTTTTAATCAGTTAACTTTTAGTTACAAATCTTAAAATTTATCTTTTCATAGCAACCTCTCCATTTGATGCTATAATAAATCAAAACCCATTTAGATCATCACGTAAGTAATGCAAAAGGTGGCCACCTAATCACAAGGGATAGCATCCAATGACAATATTCTCCTTTCTCCAGAGCTTTCCAGATTATGAGTATGCATACTGAGCAAGATGAAAATCTTATAACTCAAGACACCTCTCCTTGATTATGTGAACATTTGTCACAATGAATTTAAATATAATTTTATTATATTCTGATTTCCTAATACTTTGGGGGAAAATTACTTTTGAGTGCATATTATTATGGCACTGTATACATTTGGTAAAAAATAAGATGATCAGAATTGGTATGTCACAACATTAACATTGGCAGTTCATAGGTTTTAAAAGTAACTGTAGAATTCTTCCTAAAGTGCAATGATACATAAATTTTGAGATTTTAAATTATTGTACACATTAACTGTCAAACCCAACTTTACTGTAATTGGGAATAAAGGGAAACCAAGTATTTCATGATAGCTGGTTTCACTGAATTATAAATAATTTTAAAAGTTTCTCAAATATACCCAGCAGCTTTTCAAGAAATACATATATAGTGAGAGCCTAGAAGTCATCACATAAATGCAACAGTTCATAGCACTTCAGAAAATTCCCACTTCATTTTTTTGAACTAGTCTATTTCATCAGCACTTCTCCTAATAACATATTTACCTGTTTAGTCTGAAGAATTCATTCAGGATAATGTGCTACATCAGTTAATATACCGTAATCAGATTAATCATTAGAGTAATGATAAATGGTAAATTAAGAGCAAATATTTCACCAATGTAAAAGGTTCCCAAATTTAAGGAGACAGCTGCATAATTACCTGACTTTTTGCACGAATTCTTATGTGTCCTGTGACTGGAGCATCAGGTCCAAGGTGAATTGGCTTTTCAATGCTGACATTTGCAAGTGCGTCTTCTCCAAATATGGAACGTGCATATAGGTTGGCAGCCATAAAGCCACAATAACCAGAAAGTGCCTAGAAAACAATATTTGATAAATGTTTATAAAAATGTATTTTCCCCTTGAAGCTCCTAATAACTGAGCAGGTCTGTGGCTTAATGCTTTATCTTTTTCGCATTACGTTACAGTTCAAACAACCCCACAAGCCATAAACACTCGCCTTATTTATCCAAGAACTGATTTACGTGAACGTACAGTGAAGCCAAATTAAAGCAAATTTTAAATACATTAATTTCTTTAATATAATATTAGTAGACTGCACTTGTCACTGGTGTTCTTTGCACCAACATATACCATTCCAAGGATCTAAGCCTCAAGAAAAGTTTTCAGCAGATGCATCCTAGTGATGGGTAATTAGAAAGGAAGAAGTACCTAGAAAGCCCCAAATTAATTCCAGATCTGGATACAAGATCTTACCTTTTCTGGGGTAAGGCATTTCATGTTAGTTGATTTTAAGATATGTTGCAAATATTCATTCAGATCCACTATATTGGTATTCACTGTAACCTTCAAAAATAAATAGAAAATAAATAGAAAGACAAGCTGTTTTTCAATTGATAAGAAAGAATTGAAGACATGGCTTTTAATATCAGATTTCTTTAAATATCATTTGGGTTTTTAAATGTTACCATCAACTGTACTCTAAAAGAATACAATTACAATTACACTCTAGTTTTCAAAAACTTCAACATAGCCTACAAGGATTTTAAGTCACCCAGTATCCATATCCATAATATATATCAATCAATCAATTTTTTCCGATACTTTTGTGGATGGTGATTCCAATATTGAATTATTTAAAATCCTGGTGGTAATTTAATTCATTATTGCTTATAATTATAGTTAGTAATTTATATTATGTTAGCTAGGTATTTTTAATTTAAAGCTTAATAGTGATATTTAATTTTTCTTTCAGCAATGTAACCACATTTTATAAATTAGTAATGATATGTTTTAAGAAAGTAATCTCCATGACATTTTAGATTCCATATTTACTTATTTATATCTTTTAAAAGCATTTTAGATTTTTATTATTTTAGATGTCTCTTATCCTTCATGGGTTATATGTTTCTTTCTTTAAAATGTTCAGTAATAAAAACTATAAATATTGAAAGAGTTTATAAAACTTACTTTGTTTTCCCATTCAAATTCTGCCCACATCTGACGGAACTCAGCATCAGTACAAGTAGCAGGCTGGATGTAATCCATGATGTCAATGTGTATGTCACTAAGAACAACACAGTTTCTGTCACTGGCTGCTCCAGAAACATCGTATACTAAAAACAGAGAAAGAGAAAAATTATTAGAAACTAACAACATACATTGTGACAGTTTTGAAGCTGAATAAAACACTCAATTTCATTATGAAAAGTGGCACTTTTCTGAAAATACTATTCCCCAATATTTTAGGTGCTGCTGATTCCTATGTTATAATATACTGTATATAATTTATCCAACCATTCATTCATTTCTCTCAACAGAGAACTGACACTTTCAAAATCCCGTATAATATATAAAATAGAACACTTACCGATGTTGCCAAAAATGATTCCATTTTCAGTGGAAGCTACTTTCACATTTGCTTTTATATTGGCAAAATCATGGGGCGCAAGAGTCAGAGGAGATGGCTTTTCCACCAGTTTCAAGTCACCTAATTAAAATGGTTTGAAGGGAACAGATCAAGACAATGTTAATGAGAAACATAGAAAAAAATATTCAGAAGAAATAAGTAAAAAATGGTGGATTATTTACCCAACGTAGCCAATTCTAGCGTGCAATTCTGCAAAGTATCACTGGTCTGGTTTACTACAAGCACATCCAACACAATATCATACTGGTTGACGTGGACATATGCTTCAGCGTAGACAGGATCTGAAAAACCTGTCAACTGAGTTACCTATTAAGGATAAGAATTTGGGGGTGAAATTGCACATTATTTCTTTTATTAGCAATACTATTTAATCCTGTTTAACTCAACAGCCCCATGGAGCTGCATGTAGAGTGTATTGGTCAGTCTGCATGCAAAAGTGAGGGGGCCGAGGGATTAAGTTGGCAGCATGATCAAGGCTGGGCCCAATGTGAGGGAGAATGTGGGGTTAGTTTGACCAGGTAAATTATCCCCCCTCCCTGCTATGAAAGTGGTTCCTGGGCGCTGCGCTGCAATGAAGAAATGGACAATGGAGCAGCTGGCACAAGGGAAGGGGGAGGAGCAGGGAGAAAAAAGAGGGAAAGCGGCCTTCTCCTTCCCTCGCACTGGCTGCTATGTTGCTCACTTCTCCATTGCAGTGCCGCGCAGCACCCAGAATCCACTTTAACGGAGGGGAGGGGGGAGTAATTTAACAACCGATTTGCCCGAAATGGTGTGAACTGGCTGAATCCCACTACTACTAATATCCCAAAGCTATTAAAATGATTTACTGTATTCCAAAATACAATTACTCTCTTTCTCACCAGCATGGCAACTCATAGTTGGAAAAATTCAATTATACAGTTAAAAAACTTTATATTTACAGTTCTAATAGTACTTCCTCGTTTTGCCTAAGAAGCCATGCTATTTGTTTCTCTTCACCCATAGCTAAGCCCTATTTGCTTTCATTACATTTCACTATTCGAAATGAAACAAGGTACCTCCCTGGATTCAGACTGCCTGGGAAGAATATATGTTACCTTGTTGAGCTTGGATGCCAGTGGGTCAGCAGCTTCTTTTCTCTGAGTGGTTCCCATAGCTGCTAAAAGACTGAGCTGAAACTGATCTTCCTTTGAGCTCATTTCATTTTTAGCAGTGAGCTGCATAAAAGAAATAGGATCATCTGGCTGAATGGTCACGTTCCTCTTCTCAGACTCTTTCTGGTGTAAGGGAAAAAAAAGAAATGGTTAAGGAAAGTGTAAACAAAAAAAAAGGCTTCTCCTAAGCACTGGTTCTTGGCATTGGCACTGAACTGATGTTTTCCAATGATCTTAAGCACACATGCGGAGATCAGTTCTCACCTTCTGAGACAGCTTCTCCTCTTCCAGCTTGGCAGACAACATATGAGAAAGGGATTGCCGGCACTCCTTGTTGAAAATATCATTCATCAGAGGGGAACATTCTGAGAGCACTTTCAGGCACAGAGATATCCGATCCACATCATCATCTGTGATTGGCTTCTTGGGGAGAGATGACTTGCCCAAATGGAGGATACTGGCCATAAGCAACATTGCCTCAGCTACAAAAGACTAATATGGAAGCGAGAGAGATGATAATAAAACAATTTACATTTCTTTTAATCCCATGCATTCCACTATTCTCTTCTTCAAAATGACATGTAAAACTGAATTAAGACTTTAAAAAGTAGCAATTACAAGACACAGGCTACCTCATGCTAAATATGTCCAAGTAGCGCCAAAGAAAACCCATAATGGAGCCTGCCCTCTTTAGGGAAGATGGTTTGGGCAAGCAATTTCCAATCATCAGAGTTAAAAAGTCATTCAGGGTCTAAATTGTGGTTTGTGGTAACACCTTCTCTTTCTCTCTCTAAATTAAATATATAGATAAGACAGTTTTACAGTGTATGGTCTCCCTTGATTTATTTCAAATACTCTAAGGCACAATAAACCAAGCTGCTGCCTTGGGAAACCTGTGCAATAACAACATATTATCCTGACAGCAAACAGTTTGCTCAATTGTACCTCCATATGAGCCTGCAAAGAATTATAAACGAGTTGAGTATACAGCTATTGTCTAAAAATTGAAATTTAATGATACAAAACCCTCTATGAAAAATCACTTACATTTTGTTTCTTCTTTTCTTGAACCAGAGTCACATAACGTAAAGCAATTTTGGTCAGAGTTGTTGCAAGGGAAGCCGCAACGAAGAAATCACCATCCAACAAAAAGCCTCTCAGTGGAGGTCTACAAAGAGAAGGTAAAATTAACGTTCAGAAAAAGAGCAGCTGGCAATCTCATGCATTCCATTTGAGTTTAGCTGTATGAAGGAGTTTGTATTAATAGTATTCTACTGGGTTTTTAAATGATATTTAAATGATATATAGCAACTGTGATAAAATTATTTTCATGTTGTGACAAAACTTTCCCCAGATAGGATCAAGACATATGATGAATACAGGAGCTTGAGTTTCAAATGCCTTTGGGAACTCTGACCTGTCTCCTGCATCTAAGGTTCTTTCATTACAGTTTTAACTGCTGGGGAGTTCATTAGTTTCTATACTGAAGGAAAAAATATTTAGGTGCTTCAGTAATTCTAGAGCAGTGGTTCCCAAACTTTTTCAGTATACTGCCCCCCTGGTGCTACAAACTCATCCTCAGTGCCCCCCACCCCAGGCGTGAAATCTAAATATTTTCCCTACCGGTTATGAGGGTGTGGCTAGGTGGGCGTGGCTGGGTGGTCATGTGACCGGGT
>JANHFK010001913.1:33741-45765 GCA_036250565.1 Sibynophis collaris | reverse complement strand
CACTCTTTATCTCTCTCTCTTTCATTCTGTCTCACTCTCTCTCATTCTCTCTCTCTCTCTCTCTTATCCTCTCTCTCATTCACTCTCGCTCTCTCATTCCCCCACTCTTTCTCTCTCTCTTTCTCACCCATTCTCTCATTCACTCTCTCTCATTTCCCCACTCTTTATCTCTCTCATTCTCTCATTCACTCTCTCTCATTCTTCCACTCTTTCTTTCGCTCTCTTTCATTCTGTCTCTCTCTCATTCCTTCTCTTTCATTCTGTCTCCCCCCTCTCTCTCTCATTCTTCCACTATTTCTGTCATTCTCCCACTCTTTCTTTTTCTCTCTCCCTCTCCCCCCTCTTACTCTGTGTGTGTCTCCCTCTTTCTCTCATTCACTCATTCTCATTCTCTCTCTTTCGTTCTCTCTTTCTCATTCACTCTCTCTCTCTTTCTCTCTCCCCCTCTCTCATTCTGTTTCCCATTCTCTCACTCTCTTTCGTTCTCTCTCTTATTCTCTCCCTTCTTTCTCATTCTCCCCCTCCCCCTCTCATTCTCTCTCATTCTCTCTCTCTCCTTTTCTCTTTCATTCTCTCATTTACTCCTCCCTCACTCTTATTCTCTCTTTCTCATTCTCGCATTCTCATTTTCTCATTTCCATTCTCTTTTTCATTCTCTCTCATCTCCTCTCTCTCCCAGCTGGACCCCCAAGCGGGTGCAGACATGCAATCTTTTTCTGATGGTGTTTTTCTCCCCCCCCTCAGGTGTTGACCTAGAAGACTCTGGGAAAGAGGGCGGCAGCAGTGGCCGAGAGGTGATGAGGCTTAATAAAGAAGGTAAGTGAGGAGGGGGGGCTAAGGGGGCTGGAGCAACCTCTTCCCCTTTTAGGGTGTGGGTTTGAAGGGTTCCTTCCCAAGCCAGGCTCCTGACTCAAAGCCACATGGATTGTTTGGTAGACGTAACCCTGAAGAGGTCCAGGCCACCTGTGTTGGCTTGGTCCATTTTACGTCTGGCTCTCTTGCCTGGTGAGCATTTAACATGGCAGATATTGTCAGGTCCATGAGCGAAGTTGCTTTCTTGTGGTTGACATCTTGTGGTTAATTTTAGACAAGGCTTTGTCCTTTTGTAGAAGGAAATAATCATTTACCTCATCCTGAATCTCTTAGCTCCTTAGCTCCCATTACAGCTCCACCATCACAGCAGCCTGTTCCTTGACTTTGTTTTAATTTTCCCGAAGGCAAAAGATAGTGACCATCACCAGAGTTTTGGACCCATCTGAATTTTGGGAGATTTTTTTTCTAGCGATGGAACATCTGGTCGCAGGAAGGTACCCGTAGCGGTTGTATAAGAGTTAAACCTTGTAAACTGACTCATCGGTGAATCCCTTGGATGTTCTCGCAGAACCATCCGTTGCTTCTGATTGAAAAAGATATTTGCGTGCAGCCCGTTTAAGGGCTGAACTCCCAGTAGTCAGATTAGACCAGTAGTGGCTTCCACTTACCTTCACTACCAGTTCGCAACTGGGAGCGTTTGCGTGCGGCACTTCTGTGCATGCGCAGAACCTCCAGACGATGGGTAGAGTCTCTCGCCGACACTACCAGTTCGCCCTCACAGGGGCAAAGCGGTAGAAACACACCACTGGATTAGACTACTATAACAAATAACCTTGATAAAAGAGGCAATTTATTTTGCAAGTCAGGACATACGGACAGGTTTGCTTTGCAATATGTTGTGCGGACAGCTTGTTGATATTAGTAACTCTGGACATTTTTAATGCTGTCATCAACAAAAGGCTTACTTTTTAGAATTAGGCGTAAAAAGTGGATGTATTACCGAAAGCATTCTGTGTATGGAAAGCTGGTCAGGGGTATCCATCTTGGCAACTTTTAAGACTTGTGGACTTCAACTCCCAGAATTCCCCAGCTTGCCATGCTGGGAGTTGAAGTCCATGGGTCTTAAATTTGATAAGGTTGGACAGCCCTGTTGTAAACCATCGTGCTGAAGTAGTATCTCATCAACGTCAGAGCTAGAGATCTTTTAGGAGAAAATACTGCGTTTCCCTGAAAATCAGACCCTGTCTTATATTTTTTTAACCCTGAAATAAGCGCTTGGCCTTATTGCCATGCGCTCAAAAGCCCGATTGGGCTTATTATCAGGAGATGTCTTATTTGGAGGGGAAACAGGGTATATCCAAGATTCTGATTACTAATGGTAAATGCAAATTGGTGCCAGGTATCAGCCAACAGACTTCAAGCGGGGGGAAGGGTGGCTGACTTAGGTGTCTTTTAGATGCATAGGGACTCCAGACTGATGATGCATTTGACCCCACCCTCAGGCTCAGTCTCGTCATTTCCTACGTTATTTTTGTACAATGCTTACTAAATAATGAGTTATACCCCAAAATAGTTTTAAAAACCCTGTTATAATTTTTCCAAATAACTGATATTATAATAAATTATTGTAATTTAATTCTGAACTCCAGACCAGAAATATAAAGAAATCAAGTACAATACAAATATTATGAAATACAAAATAAGAAATCACGTTAAGTGATATTAAGTGCAAAAATAAGAAAGAATATTACATATGTATGTTTAAATATAAATCATTCTAAGAACAGCAAAAACTTAATTACCTCTCTTCTTCCTTTTTGGCAGGTCTGGAGCTACTAAGGGCACTCTGGGTAGCATAAGTTCCCATTTCGGTGACCAGCTTCTGGGCGGGACCCACAGTGATTTCCTCCTCAGGCTTTAGCTCACCAGCTTCTTTCTTGATTTCAGATTCTACTATTGGGATCTGAATGTAAAAAAGCAGTAGTTGTAAAGTTGTTAAAAACACAAACTTGTTCTCTTCTCTCATTCCTTCTCTTTGCAAGCTTAATATTCTTGAAGCTACTCACTCTGAATTTACTAGAGTTTTCATTGTGGTTCCAATATGTACTAAGAAACATGCTTAGAGATGTGCTTGTTCTCTGTGGATGCAAGAGCTTGCTACTATGCTGAAGTTAATTTTTTTCCTAGTGGGTTTGTACCCATTAGAGGGGGAGGGGGAGTCCATGAAAAGCACTTCAACTTGGATAAAACAAAGCTACTGGCAAGCTTCATGCTCTAGGACTTTTTTTTTAAAGAAAACCTCTGCCCCTTAGGCTTTGAAAATATGAGAAGTGTCCCTTACACCAGTGTGTATGCTCCTGTGAGGATGATTCAGGGTGTCCCTGACCCATATACTTCCTTTTCGTTCTCTCTATAGGGAATTTTAGATTTCATATATCCATCTGATCTTTAAGAAATTCCCTGGTAGAGAATAAAACTTTGGTTTGCTTCTTTTGTCTGAGTAAGATCCAGATTGCTCGATTTTGTTCTTTCAAATGTACTTATGTTCTTATGATAAGGAGACAAAACTGACCCAAAGCCATGTACACTTGCATACAAATACATAAATATCTGTCTGTGCACATGTGTTGTTTATATTAGACTTCTGATTGTAACAAAGATGATTTCAAACAGTAAGATAAATGCATTACAATCAAAAGATGGGAAAATAAAATATGTTATAAGCTCAGGAAATCTGATTACTAATAATCTTATTACCGCTGTATGCATTATGTATGTTGCAATGACAAATGGTTGTGATTTCCATCTTGGGTTCAAATGAGCAAGTTTGTAGGGTAGTCATGGGGACTGATGGCTATTAGCCTTCATGGCAGTGAAGATCATCTGCTGGAAGACTAGTGAGCTTCCTTGTTTGGCCACTGTAATAGATTGCTGGAGTGGTTAGGGCAGGGATCCAATCTAACGAATATTGCTTATGTTCCTATTAGTACTCATAAGATCGCAATATTTGTAAAGATGTGTAAATTTATTTCATTTAAGGTAAAGGCATCTCTTCATTATTATACAAAACTGTTTGGTCAAAAGACTTTGGAAGCAGGAAGACAATTTGGATTTGATCTTGGATCTCATTAGAATTTTCTGTACCATCTGTTAAATCTACAATCCAACATTATCTGAGCTGCTTTGCAAATGTGCTGTTGGAAGTCTCATAATTGTCTTTGCTCTATGTTTTCCCAATACCGCTTTCGAAGATTTCCGATTAAAATGAGGGCAGAAAAGAATTATTTCCATTGGGAGCTGAAGGTTGGCAGATACAATCCATTATCTCAAATGCCTTCACAGTTAATCAATCCTTTTTATAAGAAGGCCCCTATTAATTAGATTTATGTCAAAAGATTGCTATTAGTTTCCTTGCCCATCAATGAGATGCTCAATTACTTCAATGTAATGAAACTCTGTTCAGTTACTCTATTAGAAATTGGGGATACTATCACATTGCTTTTTGTTTAAAGAATTCCTAAATGCATCCTCAAGAAATGAAGAACCAGCTTCAAGATTCTATAGAATTTTTCAAAGACTATGATTTTCCTCTGAAATATTGTACATCAACTTAGAAAAATATTTCCAATTAACAAAAGTGCAAACACATACCTCTCCCAATGATCTACGGACCTCTGTCATTACACTTTGTATATCTTCCTTTGTGCTGCAGTATTCACCAAGGATCCAGAGTGCTCCCCGATAAATTCTGTAAAGCAAAGCAAAGCAAAGCAAAGCAAAATAAACCACAATTGAAACCAAAATTTTTGTTGCTAAGAAGAGAGTTAAGTGAGTTTTGCCTCATTTTATGATCTTTCTTGCTACAGTTGTTAAGTGAATCACTGCAATTTTTAAGTTAGTAATATTAAGTGGATCTAGCTTTCCCATTGATTTTGCTTGTCAGAAGGCTGCAAAGTGTGATCACATGACCCTGGGACATTGCAAGTCATAAATACATGCCACTTATCACGCATCCAAATTTTGATCACGTGACTGTGGGGAAAACTGCCCCACTTTTTTCAGTGCCCTTGTAACTTCAAACAGTCCCTAAAGGAATAGTTGTATGTCAAGGACTACATAAAATCAGCCAGGTTATTTATTATAATAGATTTGATTTTGCAAGGGATCTCATAGAATCCCCACTTATCCCAGATCAAAAAATAAATAAATCATAACTTAAAGATGGTGTAATTTCCTTCCAAGAAATGCACTTTTCTACTCCATTGATTACCAACAATGAGAGTCAATTATGCATACAAAAGCAGAAGAGCAGCAAAATAACTCTTCTTCTCTATTTCTCCCTGACACCAGTAGAAACATTTTTCCAGCAATCCAATGAGTTGTGTGAATGTCATAGATGCATGCTTAGGTCTGAATAAAGGAAAAGAAAGCACTGCAAAGAGAGGGTTGCCAGTGCAGAGACGATTTTTTCAGGTAGGAGAGGAATTGTCACAGGAATGAACTTTCTGCAACTAACCAAAAAATTAACTGATAGCAAAGTCTTACACCTATCTAAGTATTCTGACATAGTCACTGACACCTCTCAGTATATACAATTACAGCCTTGAGAGACCTTTAATACAAATTGTAGCTTATTAACTATCCTTCATATTCCTCCTGAAACAGAATATATAAATATATATTATTTGAAAAACAATCCAGGATTCCTGGATTTCACCAATATAAGATTTTTTTTAAAAGCCCTCTTGGACATTGCCTTTTTTAAATTGTGTGGGCTAGAAAAGGGCCAATTTATATACATGAATGAAAATTAAAAATCCCTGAATGTTAATCTACACATATTTTATTCAGAAATTGTCACTTCTACTTCAGATTGCTTTAAGTATTTAATGCAATTCTATGATAAAGTGATGTAACAAAGGCTGCAATCCTGGGAATACAGCCAACTAAACACAATGAGATATTTTCAGTAGGCATTAGAGAACTGCAATGCAGGCTTTTTAAAGGATGAGATTTAGATCTGGCAAGTTTTATGTACACATCAAAATGGAATTTTAAATGCATTCAGAGACAAAGAAATCTTCAGCAATAAAATCAATTCTTACTGTAAAAAAGTCATTTGTATATGGTTTATTTCAATGGTGCTGACGGTATTACAAAGTCTTAAAAGTAATGCACAATAAAATTCAGGTAGTGAATTTTCAAGGCAGATCTTAAACTTACTTGACAGACTTAATCGCATGGAAGACTTCCAACATTTTCTCTACAATCAGCAGCCTGAGATTATCAAAACGCTGAATGGCTTCACGCACAAACTCTAATACATCTGCAGCTGCCGCTTCATTGTAATCACTTAAAAACTCCATCAACTAGAAGAGTATGAACATGAGCATTACATAATTTGAACAAACCACTGTACCACTGTCTAATACCAGATACAGAAAGATGGTACATGTCTTAATTTTTCGCAAATACAAGGTTAAGAATGGGAATGACTGCCATTTTAAAAGCATTTATGTTCAACTGTTTTTGACATGACAATTTACATTGACAAAAGCCATTTGGATGCAACTTATTAGCACCACACTACATTCCACTAATACATTAAGAGATATCTTAACACGTAGATCAGGAATGCAAAATGGATGGCCTTCAGCTTAGTAAAAGATGTGTTATCTAAATGATAACAGCTGTGGCACAGTTCACTTTTTAATCAATATAACATATGTGAAATAGATTTGTCTGGAATGTAGGTCATGACCCAGTAAAACTAAATTATGAACACTTAAATGAAAGTGACATATCTCTGTAAACAGAAAATTATTAATAGAATTCTATAAAAGAAATGTGTGTGTGTTTGTGTGTGTGTGTGTGTGTGTGTGAGAGAGAGAGAGAGAGAGAGAGAGAGACAGACAGAGACAGAGACAACAGCCTTGCCAATAGGCTGACCTATAAACTATTCAATCCCATTTTAATCTATTCCAGAGATCAGAGTCGGAAAATAGATTGATTCTAGCATGAATCCAGCAAACTAATTGTTAACAACACTGTAACCTTGGTTCTTCAAAATCCAGCTCAGAAAAATGAATACAGAATTTTCCTAACCCCATTGAAAGTAAATCGGAATGGAATGAGTTAAGAATGAGTTGGAAGTAACTCTGGACCCAGAACTTAGATTGCCTCCTTTTGGATCAGCTTTTTGACTAAATCAGGCTAAAGTCAAAAGGTCATTGTTCTCCACTATTTTCAATGCAATGAAAAGATACGTTAAAAAAATCTACAAATTAAACTAACCAATTAAACCAATCCTGGGGCTGGATGCAGCAAGCACCAGGCATTGGGTAATGACTATTCATTACTTCTCAAATAAAGAAATACTATGTAAGTTAGAAGTATCTCAAAGATAAACAGTTAATTAAGAAAGCAATGTATAGGAAACCTGAATTAGGGATGAATAATGATTTTGTCTAAAGTTAAGCTGATAACAGCATAAGTTAACAATAACAAGTATTACAAGCAATGAAAACAGAGTTGATTTACATACCACAGGAATGACGTTGGCAGCCATGTCTGGGAACCGAACACTACAAGAATGTAAAGTCCGAACAAGCAACTGTCTGTATTTATCAGTGTCTTCGTGCTCAGTCACATTATTTGTTTTAATGACTTCTTTCTTCAAAACAATCACCAACTGGCGACAAAACAATACTATTAATTGTGTATTATATAATTCTGCACAAGGTTAATTTTACATTAAAATAAGAATTTATATATTTCCAAGTAAATTGATAGAGTAACATTTATTTTACCTCTTCTACATTTCTGGAAGATACAAGATCAAGAGCCAATTGTAATGTCTTTTTCCGAACTTCCAAATCAGGAGTACTCAAAACTCTCAGTATGTCCATAACCAAATCCTGAAATAAAGCATATTTCATTTATAGGCATTCATTAACCAGTCTGGGAAAGTATAGAATTATAAGAATTTCCAAACAGCATCAAAAAGTATTACAAATGAAGAAATGGATATTGCATCTAGTGGCATATCACAGAAATTAGAACAAAACTGTTATTATTAAAAAGCAAACTTTGAGTAATTTAAAATCAGAGATGTATGTTTGAAAAGTTGTAAAATTCATTCTTGACCTGTTTAATAATCAAGGTGCCTCTATTTCAGCAACTATTCTCTTCATTTTTGCAAGACCAGACTGGTATTTGGAACCTCTAAAGCAGGGATATCCAACCTTCACAACTTTAAGACCTGTGGACTTCAACTGGCTGGGGAGTTGCCAAAAGTTGCCAAGGTTGGAAATCCCTGCCCTAAAAAGTGAAAGCTAGGAAGTTGTCTTGAATGGTGTCTACACCAGATCACCATGATGCAAAAAATAATAATGCACAATGATATCATGACCCACATCTCATATTGTTACCTAATTCAAATTCTGACTCAAATATGTTAAGTCATGATATCTGAGTCCCAATATCATGGTGAAAATTTTGTCCTTTGCCCTCCTTTGAAGATACCCAGCATGGTGTGGAATTTTGAGCAGAAAAAAAAGCATAATTAGAAATGCAGTTCCTTTGTACTCTTACCAAGGAAGCTTTTTTTATTTAAAGCCAAAAATAAAAGAGCACTTGAGGCTTCACTATATTCATTAACTCCATCCCTTCCAAAATTTCTTCACAATATACTATTAGCATTTTATTTAATTACTTTAAATTTAGGGGAACAAGTGTAGTTTACATTGTACTTACTTGTAGTACTCTTTCATGGGAAGGGTGATCCTTGAGTTCAATCAAGCGATCCAGGACAATCAGCTTCACATTGTTGTCACTTTCTTTAATAATCAGGTCAATATAGCACTGAGCTGCTGCCTTAAGTTACAAAACAGAATTAAGGTATTTAAAACACTATCCTTTTGTGATACAGAGGGAAAAAAAGTAAAAAAAATAAATCAATAAAATACAATCATTTAAGCAACTACAACAACTTGCAAAAGTGGAAAAATTAGGAAGTCTATATTATATTTGTGTACATTTAAGCCCACTTTTAAGGAAATAATCCAACTTGCAAAAGTGGAAAGGCCAGGAAATCCTTTAACATTTGTGAAGATTTTAAACCCACTTGCATGTGCAAGGTTACCTGAAAGATTGGAAATAAAATGCTATGTTTCAAATATCTCTTTCTCTTAAATAAGTCATTTTAGTGGTTCAAAAAAAGAAAAACTTCTAATAGCTGACCATCTCTTGTGATACATTTCTTTTTACTATGGATGAATGTAACCTGAAGACAAATTGTAGATTCAAACATGAATTGCAGTGCATCCACATTTGAGTGGTTATGTACAATATTCCATTTAGCATTGGTTTTGATGAGTATATGATAGTATAGTCAACAATTAACAAAACTGCATATTTACCACAAACTACTGCAACTGAGAAAGAACTAGATTAATCACACTGCTTGAAAAGCAACAACGGATGCTTTGGATTTTTTGAGTTCTCCCTTATATTTGTCATTTTTTTTCCCTGAAAAGTTTTATTTTTATATGTGAGAATCTCTCACACAGCTTTTCAGTTTCATGCACAAGCCAAACAGTTCCACAAAGCAACCAGATTTCCCATTCTCCTGGCCCACAACACTTTTCAAACATGACTGACAAGCATTGTTAATCTGCATGAAGATTGCCTAGTCTCTAACTGTACAGTATTCACACACTTTAGTCAGACACAATGCACTGCGGTACCTTGACTGCGGTTGGAGCACTGGAAAGAGTGACTAATGTTCCCGCTGCTTCGTATTTTACTGCAGGGCTTGATGATTGTAGTAGATTGTAGATACAGCGAATAAATCGAGCTCTTTCTGATGGATTAGCATGACAAACCTAAATTTGGAAATGAGACAGAAACATTATTTATGCAGAGTATTTTTTTAAAAAAATATCAATTGTTTAGTTCCTTTATAACTACATTAGAATGGAATACTATCATCAGACTATCTCAAAATACACTGTATTAAAAAAAATACAACTACAAATGTAGTAAACTTCAAGCAGTACTTTACTTCACAGCTTCCTATTCTTTTGGCAAACAAACCCCCAATTGTGAATCGTAAGAATTGAAAAAACCTCAAGTACAATGTATAGACACAAAAAAGATTAATGGAATAGACAGCTATCCACAGTCATAGATGGTAGAAACCAGAGGTGGCTTCTACTTACTGTCGCTACCCGCTCGCAACGGGAGCGTGTGTGTGCTTTTGCTTCGTTCGCATGCGGCGCTTTTCCACATGCGCAGAGCACCCGTGAGGACATCCAGGCGGGTGGGCAGAGCCCCCGCTGCCGTTACTACCGGTTCTAAGAACCGGACAGAAACGGTAGGAACCCACTACTGGTAAAAACAGAACTGTTTTCTACTGCTTGGATCTAACTCTCTTTCCATCTAACAGCTATGAAATTCTGTAACAATTTCTTCTCACTTTTCAAACTTCAAATTACTAATTGAACTCATGACTGAGTCTTATTTCAGTAGCTTGTTCAAAGGTAATTGCTTTCATTGTTAAGGATTAATTTGTTTTACTGCACCTTATAGATTAGCTCCACAATAACCAGCTGGAGAATATCACCAAATGTTTGGACTTGGTCAATGCAGGTACTCAAGTAATCTAAAGCTCGGTCCTTTAAAAAAAACAACACAAGTATGAATTTTGCTATACTGATTTGAATTTTAACTCCACAATATTCCTTATACATAATTATATTTGTATTCCATCTATGAGGAACCACATAATTACTTTATCAGAATTATTATTTATATAGTGTCCTCCAAATCCACAGTGATGAAAAGTAAATTTTGGGGGAGGGGATTGGACAGGGAATTAGTAAACATGCATCATAGAGCTGGAATTTTCTGGAATGTCTTTTCAGGCTGTGGAAGGATTAGAGTTCAGGGATTCCCATAGCTTTATATGATGGATGTGCATAATGAAATTTAGGCAAGCATGACTTGATATATATCAGTGAAGAAATAAAACTGAAGTGTTAGTGCCAAGTTAATAACAATTATTAAATAAAAATCAGAATTAGGTAGGCTATATTTTTACCTGATCAGCATGAATTAGCATCATGAAGGCATTTCTTTTGCAACTTGCATCTTTCTCATTCACCAGAAAATCATGGATCAG
The DNA here is from genome assembly GCA_036250565.1 of Sibynophis collaris. Lineage (NCBI taxonomy): Eukaryota > Metazoa > Chordata > Lepidosauria > Squamata > Sibynophiidae > Sibynophis > Sibynophis collaris. The sequence goes on along the minus strand of JANHFK010001913.1, from coordinate 34,769 downwards.
CTCAGGGGCATCAGGTATAAGATGTTCAAAGTTTCTTTTGGGAAAGAAAGCACCAATAATACTTAGAAGTAAAGAGATTGGATAATACAACATACAGAAACCACATCCAATTGGGTGGATGGGGAGGTTAAAGAACAATTCTTCTTTCAAGGTATGTAATTTGCATTTCAACAAGACTTTCCAAACTAGTATAGCTGTATTTCCATAAAAGAAAAAATTCACAAATAGTGTGAATTTGTAAAACTGAAATTATATCCATATTAGCAAACAACTAAAGATTATTAGGAGCTGAAAGTTTGATTGTTTGCCTTCTACTTATTTTTTTAATACATTGTTTAACAAGACACTAGCAAGTGTGTAAAAGTGCTTTCTAAGACAATCTAATTACCAGCTGGCAAGAAAAATAATTTCATAAAGGTAATTTATGGCTTATGGCCTAAGCTTGGCATGCTAATTCTTTCAATTTCATTTCTCCTAAATTTACATTACTTCACTTGCATCAAAAATAAATACCATGTTTCCCCAAAAATAAGACAGGGTCTTATTTTCTTTTGGGGGCATGAGGCGCGTTGCTGGCCTCCGTCTTTTCAGTAGGAACAGTAAGGGCATGGGGGGTGCATGGGCCATGTTCCCCCCTCTTTCCACCCCCAGGGCAAATGGCGGTACCAGCTGAGCATGCGTATAAGTTGTTGTTGCTGGGGGGTTTATTTTCGGGGAGGGGCTTATTTCATCGCATGCGCTGAAAAGCCTGATTGGGCTTATTAACGGGACATGTCTTATTTTCGGGGAAACACGGTATTTTTCAAAATAATTAAATATTTCAAATCTGAGACATAGAAATGATACCCTTTTATTTTTATATCGGCAATTTATAATCTCAAACATATGTGTGCTAATGTTATAAATGTCTGTGTGTATATATATATGCCTAACAAGCAAACAGGGCTAGGTTCGAATCCCAGTAAGGGATTAGCTGATGAGAGCTAAATAGCTTGAAATAGATCTATACTAGTCTCCCTTCATTTCTT
>JANHFK010001911.1:158355-169581 GCA_036250565.1 Sibynophis collaris | reverse complement strand
GCCTTCTGGTGGGCCCAGAAGGCCCCAAACTCAACCGACTGGCACACGCATATGCACTGCAGCTGAGCTGGGATAATGCTCGTGTGCCCACCAATATGGCTTCGAGTGCCACCTGTGGCACCCGTGCCATAGGTTCGCCATCACTGAGATAGCAGGTTAAAAAAATGTATTGTTAGAAATGGGTGGAAAAAACATAATTTAGCACAAAAAGTGCTAGCACAAAATGTGCACACAAAGGCACATTAATCCTAAATCAAGATTCATGGATCCAACATTAAACCAAAGAAACCTTGAAGTAGATGTATAGTTAATCCAGTTTTTTTTAAAAAAAAATATCAAATTTTAACTCGACAAGTTCTGTATATGAAAGATCTATTATTCTTTCTCTTGAGAATCATGTTAAATATTATTCTTTTCCCACTGGACTGTGATTCTACTGCAACGAAAATAAGATTTTACCTCATCTATAAATTATGTTCTAAATAATTCTCAATATGTACTTTTGGTAAGATAATACGTTTGACATAAAATATTATTTCCTTTTCTAGCTTGCTTTGGAAGGAAAGTAGCAGTACATTAAAGAATGTCTAGTAACAGGAATGCAAGTTATAAAGATAAATAATAGTCATTGTACCTAGGTGTACTTCAATAATTTTCAGAACTTGTCTGAGTGACTAGAGAAGATGATGGTTTTCTATAGAGCTATTAATAAACAAGTATTTCTCTACAACCAGCTGTTAAAACAGTAATGGCAGCCCTTGACATGAACATGGAAATTTTTTCTGGTGGAGAATATAAATAAGATACAAATAGATAGAACGTCTTAAATGACTGAAATCAGAATTATATTAACTTTCACAATTAAATTTCAGTTCTTATGGTACTTGAGATTTGCAAATACATCTTCATAATTTGTTATTTTAATGAAACACTGGAACCTGAGGTTTCAATCAGGGGTTATACAGTTGATTGTTTATTGGTAAGACTGCTTATTCATTATTTTAATTTTAAAAGTACATTGATCAGATTGCTTGGATATTCATTCTTAATAACTTGTAACATGTAAAATACTGCATTGTAAATTGTTTAAAAGCAGTTAAATATGCAAAAAGTTATCAGACCCAGTCATGAAATGAATACTGCAAAAAGTTTAAATGACTTTCTCTTTTGTATGTCAGCCTATTTAATATCATAGGAACAAATCCAATTAAAATATATATTTGAACATTCATTTCTTTTCTTTTATAACAAAAATAGTTTGTATCAAAATATTTACATGGGAAAAAAATATTGTTGAAGTCAGTATTAGAATATGGATTCACACCATTTTGTCTATTTAAACATCTGAGCACATATATGTTGATCAAATCTTTTTTAAAGTAAAGATTAGTATTGTTTGTGTTCTTTGCAAAACAGCTAAGAAGCTAACTAACAAGCCCATTTTTGGTTATTTTTCATTTTTATTTCTGGACTGAGCTGGATCCTGGATCTTGACAGGGTGTACAAATTAACGGCATGCTATATAGATTTACTTTCTTTCGAAGACACCATATAACATATGTTCAAACTAATGTAAGAGGCTACATTAGGAGGAAAGAAAGAGTAAAAATACTTTTAAAAGCTTGTGGGATCAGATCAATGTTCTATTTCCTCTCTATCTTGTGTCATGCAGTAGCACAGGAGATGTCACTGGGAAGACTACAAACACTATATGGCCCCAAAACCTTTGCTCCTCTTGTTTTTCTACTAAAGTATTATGGTCCGTAGGAAGGTCTCTTCTCCCAGAATCCCTTGGTTTTCATAACCTTACTCTGTGAATTTGGGAATTTGCAGGTTGCACATTTGCTAGACTGAAGAGCTGATACCATGATGAATTATATAGCCACTAAGACTACTAGCCCAGTCGTCCATAGCCATCTTAAATTAATTTGTCTGATCCCCCTTTTAAAGTCTCTGAATTTGAGGCTATTGTCACTTCTTGAGGAAGCAAAACTTAACTACATGTTGTATGGTGTATTGGTTTGAATAAAGGTAGAAAAAATGTAAATTCATTAAGTTCACATGAAGTAATGTGATTGTTCTCTCATTTATTTACACATAATTGCAGTTCAAATATTAGGTATTATAAAGATGTCCTTAAAATTTTTTAATCAAATATTTCATATTAATTTCATTATCTCACACGTCCATATTAGGTGAAATTCTAAATGTTCTATCTCTGCACAGCCAAAAAACCTCTTTTGTAGAATCCTCATCCATTCATAAGAGTTTTGAATGTGCACGCGGACAGCTTTTCTATTCACATATTCTGTTGACAGTATGTTTGATGCATTACCGAGAACCAGAAAATTTTCATGTATTTCAAGTTACACGTAGTACACTTTCAGAGCAGATCCACTGTAAAATAGTGTGACATGTTGTGCAATAGTATGCACTTATAGAGCATAAGTTACTTATCTCTCTCTCTCTCTCCCTACCTACCTACCTATCCATCCATCCCTCCTGCATGTTGTTTAAATTCCCATTTAAAATATATCAATATTTTGAATATAAATGTAAGAAATCTTTTCATGGGAAAATGTTGTAGATTAAAGAAAAAGAAGAGATTTTGAAGGCCAGACATTAGAGACAAACAAACAGAACTAAAAATTATAATTAAAGGAGAAGAAACTCACTAATACAGAATGGAGAAGAGTATTTTAACTTTGGAAGAATTCAAATAAATTTGGGGACAATACAGTCAGAAATTTCTTTTTAAGACTCTGCTATCATAAATGTGGATTTAAAAGAGGAGATAAAAGAGGATACAACTGAAAACCAGGCTGTTTTGGACGTGGGAGTTTGATATAGAAAAAGATGTTACATTGGATTTGCAAATGAAACTGGCTGAACTCTTAATAACCAAAATGGATACACAAATAATAAATTGGAAGGGTGGACTTGGACATGTTTTAGTCTCATGAAGGAGTTCCCGAGAAAAGACAAAGATGAATTGAAATCAGCTTCTGAGACACTGCACTATTTAACGGAAATAAGCATTAAGATTTTTAAAAGCACCTAATGTGCTTTAAAGTCAGGTTTGATCAAGTTTAAAATATACATATGATGTTCTTTCTAGTAGTTCTTATTGAGTTTTTCTTGACCGGTATTGAATGATGAGGCTATAAATATTTTTTATAGATATGGGAAGAAGAAATTTTGTCTTGCATTTTCAGAGAAATCAGTAAGCTATGATGTTAAAGAATAACCAAGTTGACTTATTTGATACAGGTTAAAATATAGATGTTATTTCTGGCGTGTGTTAAACTTGTGAAGGAGTTTCTAAGAGAAGACAAAGATAAAATGATAAATTAATTTGTAAAATACTATTTGAAGTGAATAAAGATCAGTATTCTTAATACGTTGAGAGCTTTGAATGGATTTTTCTCGATTGTTTCAAATGATTAAGCTTTAAAGATTCAGTTATAGATAAGAGGTAAGATATGGGAAGAAGAGTTTTTTTGGTTGTGTTAAAAGTAAAAGAAAGTATAGAACTGATTTGTTGTTATTTGTAGCTTTTAATGGACTTGTTGATTAGGACTGAATGAGAAAGCTTTATAATGTGAGGCTTTATAATTTATGTATAGATAAGAGAAATTATCAGAAAAGGAGATCTTTGGTTGAAATGTTAGAAAAGATGATAAGTTACTGAAACTATATTTGTTTTAATGAAGGGGGAGGTCATTTGTTTGTATTTTTTCTTTTTCTTAGATAAGTTAGTTTCTTATTTTCATATTTTTAGACTTTTTTTTTTTAAAGGATGGCACCTAATGTGCTGTCTAAAAAATGAAAGTTTACATCCTGTTCGTTCACTATTTATGTGCTATGATATTCACATGGAACGCCTCTTTATTTAGGCTTCTGTAGAAGACAATTTGGCACATGTATGTGCTTCCCCTTATGAAACAAACAGAAAACATTTGTGAACAAGGAAGATTTGGGACGTGCAGAATCTCCTCTCCCCCATCTCCCATGGTTTCAATTAGTGGGAAGAATAGTTTATTGCTGATGTATTCCTACTTTGAGAAGAATCATTCCTCCAAAGTAGCTATTTCAACAAAAGTTGACAAAACTTTTCCATTGAGCATTCAGCAAATTGTAGCATATTTAATAACACTTTAAATTTCAGACACCAGTACTACTAATGATACTAATAATACCAATACCACCAGGGTAACATTGTAATACAATATATCAAGTGTCATCTGCAAGTATTCTAGTTTTTATATATAATTTTTTACATATATTTTTCTTTTTCTTCTTTGTGGGCTTCCCAGAGTCATCTTATTGGGGAGATGGACAACATATAAATTAAAAATATAAAATATAATATAATATGTAATACAATACAATACAATATATAATAATGTTATTATGTTCACTGTTATTTCATGGCATTATTATATTTTGGGAGTCTTGGTAATAGAGAGAATTGTACTGGCATGGTTTGCTGTGATGGAAGGACTTAATAGATGTTTTCACCAGAATTGTGGAAGACCAATAGAGAATTGGATGTTATTGGACGTTGGAGGAGAAAAGTGAAAATGTCAAAAACTGAAGGTAGAAATTATATTTGATAATATAAAAAGACTGGAGAAGTTGGACAGAAGTTATTGGACAGCAGTGGCTTTGACTGTTCTAAATAAAGAAGAAGTCATATGTGACTTATATTGGCTAAACAGTATTTAACTCTCATGGACCCAAATGAGAGAAGGGGAGATTAGTGTTAGATTTGTGCTTAGACAATATTATGCAGTAGGAGTTATATGGGATTGGTTTGACCTGAAGTCTTGCAATAGAAGCTTGCATGTGGCATGGAGTATGATTGTGGGAGGGGCTGCAGCATTAATTTCTGAGTCCATTTGAAATGACTAGTTTGTAAAGCCTTTTATGGCTTGCCCTCAGAGTCCCTTAGGAACCATCTGCTCTGCTGTTCAATGTTTGTATCTAGTGGTGGTCTTCAGGAAGTCGTCTTCTGAGATCAAGAGAAATGGACTAAGAACAGGAATCTTTTTGTGTGTGATGGCCTAAAGATTGTGAATGACCTTGTCCCCAGAAGTTCACTTGACTCTTTCCTTATTGGCTTTTTGAAATGGCTTTAAGATGATACCATTTGATTAATACTTTGATGATTAGATTTGGACTAATCTGAGTTTTTTTATTCTTTGCAATGCTTATTCTTTTTTGCTATTAGGTAGGGTTGGTTTGTTGTTTCTGTCTCACATTGTAACCGATGATGTTTGTAAATCAGGACACCATGTTCCTCTGTTGCTATACAGTGCTATGTCATGTTCATTGATGATGGAATTTCCTTTGGGATTATTTTATGATGCTTGTAATTAAAATTCCAGAGGTTTGAAGATCTAAGCATTTTTTCGCTGTAACCATATTGCATAGGGAAGAGCAGCCAAAAATTCATCCGTGACCCAAACAGTGTGTTATCTTTCATAGTAAGCTAGGTCAGGAAACAGCCAAGAAATTCACTATCTCATTGTAAGGGCATAATAAGAATCTTGAAACCCTGACAGAGTTACTCTGCCTAATGATTCTCTGATATGAGAAAATCAAGGATGATAAACGAGTTTCACCCCCTTCTTCGTTTGCAGGCCTGAACTGTTGTTTACCTAACCACTCTTGTAATCTTTCAAGATTATCTCTCTATTCCTCTACGCTGACATATATTCTCATATATTTTCCTTCAAAATATTTACTTATTTAAAATTGTTCAATTTCCTTTAATTAAGTACCTTTATTTGCATAATACAATTTCTATTTATTTGAGTACCGTGATCAGAAATTAATTGATGTCTGCAACATTTACAAAAGTGGGAAATTATTATTGGTCTGTCTAGTCCCACCCAACAGTGGTACAACTGGACTCTTGTAGTCAGTTGAAGTTAATTTCTTTTCCTTTCCTGTGGAAACATTCACTTACCTGTTAGGGGTTTTCCCCCAGGGAATTCTTTTTCCACTGCAGGAAAGGCTGGGACATTGCATTGAGAGACTAATATAGTCAATTATTACACTAGTGAAAAAAATAATTGTGAATGAAATTCAAAATTTGACCTCATTGGTTAGGATTTACCTTAAAATACTGAACATCTTTAAAATAGGTATACCACACCTTGTGAATGTCTGGATGATTGGTTCAGTCTAAAGTACTGTGAATCTTCTAGCATTGGACTGAGTGTAAGATTGTCTTCCTATAATAAAAATGAATCTTAAATTACTTCTATTGGGAAGGGAAAGTTTACCTTTTGGAGTAAGTTGATAAATTGAATAGAGCTTTATTCATTTGACTTTTTAAAAAAAATATTATGCCAGCCAACACAATAGAAAATGCTTGTTAAATTATCAAGGGGTCACTGAGGATTTAAAGTTGCAGACTTATGCATGTTAACATATGTATAAACTTCATTAGATATGCTCAACTGTGGAATTAAACATACATTGATGCATAGATTAAATACAAATATTCAACACAATTGAAAATATATTGACAGAATCTTTTTATCGACTATAATTGTTTAGAAAACCCATAATAAAAAAGAAATAAAATCATATCATAATTTTTGGAATAAAATTATTATTTATGCAATATGCTTCTTATTGTTTAACAAAATGAAGGGTATTAATCACAAACAGTTACATTAGAATAATGTTATGGTTGAGACATAAATTATGGAGAACTAATTCCATTGCTAATTGCTATTGGAGCTTTAAATTAGCCCCAATGGGGCAGTGGATTTCACGTCTCCTGTTCCAGGTGGTGATACCAACTTACACTTATCTCAAATGAATCTGCCATTGGGCAGGTATGTATGCTATTGTAAGCCAATAGTTTTGAGAATGACATAGTCTGGCATTGAGGACTCTGATGGAGATCAGCATATGCCTACACCCAGCAGGCCTTTTAGAAGGAGTAGGCAGGGGTTCCCTGCTTTCGTGGGTTTATGGCTCAACCTTGGCATTATTGTAACGTAGTTTTTTGTGTTTAATGTTTCTTAGACCTGGTTTTCCATTGCCAGCATGGAAGGAATCCTAATGCATGAGTTTCAGAGGAGAAAGTAGCAGTTCTGAACCTGCTGTGTGGCTCGATCAGCAAGCGTGAGTATTAACGCTAGAGCTGTCAGGCCTTGTGAAAATTAATGAAGCCTGACGGTTACCCAGTGAAAGGTCAGAGGCAGAGCTTGCTCTTACGTAACATTTGTATTTTGTTGTGTCTAACAACAGTCTGAACAAAGGAGAGCTTTTATGCGTGAGCCTTAGATTTATCACAGGACTCCATAGGTCTTGGCCTTCTCTTTTCCTTGTGTTGCAGCTTGATGTTTTCCTTGCATAAAACCAAGTTGCTTGCTTTTTATGGCCACCTTGATTGATTTTTCCCATGCTTCTCAACTGTCCTTCCAGTCTCTGTCCAACTCAGTTACCTTTTGAAATAGACAGCAATTAAAGTAGTAATGATGATGAAAGTGTTGTTAATGAATTTTGAGAATGCCTGATGTTAGGCCCTCTGTGTGTGTGTGATTGTGTGTATGAGAGAGAGAGAGAGTGATTAGGGCCATCATACTGTTGCATTACATTTTCCAGTTTGAGATTATACGTATGTTTGAATTACATTTGGCTAATTTGGATAAATTGATCATTTCATTGAGCCAGTAGTGTTTCAAAAGTGGTTCTTGCTTTGCCTTAGTCTCCTTGGTTATGTTTACCAAGAAGTCAATTAAAGTCAAGCATGTTGAAAAAAAAAAAAGAAGAAGCTTGAACAAACCATAGGAGTTGGATTAAAGAGAATAACTTCTACATATTGAGTATATTGGGGATGGCACTGGAGGGAGCAGTTAAATTACAGAAAAGTAAGATCACTGAAATGAAGGGGAAATGTTTAGTTCTTAATCCTTAGGAATGATAAAACATCCGTTTGCAAAAAATTACCTCCCCATTGCTATTCTGCTTGATGTCTGGTCTTAACCAAGTTACTTCACCCTTTTCCTCTTCTCATCTCCAAATAATCAATCTTGCAAGCTTTTGGGAAACCTTCAGCCCAATATTTTCTATTATGCATTTATCTATATTTGCATAGAGTTCATTTTTCTACACAAGTAGAAGCAATCTGGAATTTATTTGTGCAAAATCAGACAACATTGTGATTGAAATGCTTTGGTGAGCAGTAGTCTATGATTAAGCATGTCATCCAACCAGAGTTTATATTTAGTTCACACTGAACAGTGGGAATATCCTGTTCTCACTATTTTTTATAAAATTCTTAATAGAACTTTGTATAAGATACTGTGAAGTTAAAAAATATAGTCTAGAAAGTAATTCTTTCTTCATCATGAAAAACAACATTATTTGCAGTTATAGGCTCTATTCCTTAGGATACTTGGGTTACAATTTGATTTTGTACACTAATTTTGTACACTGTGCTCTAATTATAATTTTACTTTTAGCCCATTTCTGACATGTACAGTTGCAGCTGACTGGGATCATTCTTGATTTGTGGTACATACAATTAAAATGTTATGTGGCTAATACATTCTAATATACAACAACAACCAAGTATTTTAAGGCATTTCATACCCAATTTGTAATCAAATAATATTTCTGTTAAATTGTAAGTATATTTGATTAACACAATTAAAATCAAAAAGAAGGGAAAACTGTAATAACAAACAGTATATTGAATAGTGTCAGTGATATATAAACTATATGTCAGATGAAAATAAAAATTCTGGAATCCAAATTTGGATTGTGGCCCAATTCCATGTATAGAATTGTAGTCCACAAGTGGTTTCCAAATAAGATTGAATTGCACATTAGATTTTCTTTTCAAATAAGAAGTTATTCTAAGCACATTTTAGTAAACCAATTCCATAGAGGAGACCAAAATTATCTTCTAATTAAAAAAAAATCCATATCCTTGCAGCTGTTAAGATATACTATGCAACTTAGTATATTTTGTATAAATATATTATATAGTTGCGTGAAGTTTAATCAAAATATCTGAGGATAAAATGGAATTGCCACTTTCAAGTTTTGTTCAATTTTGTAGGTGAATCATAGTGGTGCTGAGCTTTACAGCATTGGCATCACATATGGAAGAAAGATCCAATCCAATGAATTTAGCAATCATGAATGGGATATTGTACAAGGAGCGAAATATAACAAGATTTTCAAATTGCAAAATTTTGAAGTATCAAGTTGACTTCACTAAAACTTCTGTGTTTGTGGAAGTGATCCAAGCTAGTGTGGGTTCAGAAACCTGACCTCTATAGTTTTTAGTTTATGATGAATAGAATTTTAACAAAATGAATGCAGTGTTCTTTATAATGTTATAAATGGCCATATGATATCACAGTCATATGTATAGGCTACCTTTCCAAGATAAACAGATGAAACAATTCATCATTTTCATACCTCTACAGTGATAGCATGAACCTAAGTGGCTATCTTGACATCTATATATATACATAGTTACACATTGAAGTTTTTATCTAAGTGATATTGATTTCTTTTTTTAAAAACCTCCCTAAATTATTATTAGAAAGGTTTCCTAAGGGCTGATAAAAATGCATACCTGTGCAGTCTTACTGTATTTTAGCTCAGTAATGTTGAACAGGACTATGGGCTATTTGAAATGTGATCAAGAATGAGTCAGTGGATCTTTCTCTTGATTCATTTGGATAATTAACCAAATTTAATGTATTATAAAGTGTTCCATTTTATTTTGTTTTTTTTATTTCCTTTTTCAATATTAAAATTGTAGTCTAGAGAAAGCAGTAGCAGTGATTGAATAAGCACGGGAAACGAGAGGAGGGGATTCTTCTTTCCTCTGAAAATTTTTGATAATATAAAAAAATACGAAGATTCGAGAGAGTGAATAATTAAGAAAGAAAAATAGTTCAGATAGTATAAGACAAGACTTAACAGGTTAACGTAAGACTTAACATTACCATATTAATTAATCTGGCATAATGTATTGTCTTTGATTGCAATAATGGTTGTGTGCCATCAGGTTGGTATGTAATAGTAATAGAAAGTTCTTATTCTCCTAATAAATTTCAATTGAATCTTTTCAATCTGATGTCCTTGAGATGTAGATTCCAAACTTTAGTCAGTTAGGGGATTGAAAAACCCAATGCATCTGGAGACACCAGATTGGAAAGATGAGTCTGAACCAATACAGCAAGGACTGAGTTCCAGTATGTTGCCTTTCAATGGAATACTGGCGGCATTGTTTCAAAAATGGTAGAATATAGAACATAAAACTTGGTGGAGTAGAGCAAAGACTATTGACTACAGCAATAACAAAAACTACATTTGATTTTTTAAAATTTAAATTTAGAGTTTAATGTAATCAATTGTATATACTTAACATGATTACACCCTACATATGAATTAATGTTCCTGTTCTGCTAGACAAGTGAGTTACAGAGAGTTTCTTAGAAAGGTGATTGTGATTCTGGAGTTGAGGTTGCATACTTCTGAATAAAAAGATGACCAACTGTATGAACTATTCCGTAAATTCTTCTTCTATTCATCAACCCTCTAAATAATGTTAACAATATGCAATATGAAACAAAATTTCTTCCTTGTGATTTTCCTTGAACAAAATCTGTCCAGTGTGAGTTTAAAAGTGAGGTCTACGTTTGGGACAGCAGTTTCATAAATAAATAATTGCTGTATTTCTGTATTGTTTCAGGAAACTTGCCATATGATTACAAAATAGTGATTGCTGGGAATCATGAACTAACATTTGATAAGGAATTCATGGCAGACCTTGTAAAACAGGATTACTACCGCTTTCCTTCTGTATCCAAATTGAAACCAGAGGACTTTGACAATGTTCAGTCACTTTTGACAAACAGTATTTACTTGCAAGATTCTGAGGTAACCGTCAAAGGATTCCGAATATATGGCGCCCCTTGGTAAGTCTAAAATTTACCTTTATGTGCATACATATGTAATTAGTTCCACAATCTGTGAAATTCTTATCTTAACATAGTATGTAATTTCTTCTGAATAAGGGAAGTAATAGATACTCTGTAAATCAAACTCTTGTATGTTTGTTAGAAAACTAAGGCTATGAGCAAAGTCTGGAATAAATCGTTATTTTACATAATAAATTTGAAATTCAAAACTCCTGATTTTATTTAATAGCTGTACTCCAGCTGTTAACAGATTTTG
>JANHFK010001911.1:133509-148085 GCA_036250565.1 Sibynophis collaris | reverse complement strand
GCAGGAAGGAAGGAAGGAAGGAAGGAAATCCGACCCAAACGCCTATCAAAAATAGCCCAATTGTCCAGTTATAACCCTGGAGGAGGATATGGGTAAGCTCTTCTGAAAGAGTTGGACCTCTGTCCAAAAATAATCTGGTTTATAGCAGAGGTTGGACATAAAATAGGAAGGAACAATTGATAATGAGTGAATTAGATAATGAGTGAATTAGAAGTGCAAGAAAATGGCAATTATGGCAATAAGCCTAATTCTGATCTCATGGTACTCTGGAAGTAGCCTATGGAGACCCATGTAGCTGGAATAAAATAGGAAAAATGGCCTCTAGATAATCAAAGTAATAAACAGTACATCCATCTAAAATCCTTGAAAGATTATTCTACAATTGTTTATGAAATTAAAAACCCCAGTTCTATTTCCAGGTTGAAATTAACCTTCATGGCAGCACAGATCTAACATTCTCAACCTGTTAACAACAGATTTAGTGTTGTTTCAGAAAAGCAATAAACCTATTTCTACAAGAGGCTTTGTAAGACCTGAGAAGCACTTCAGAAACCTAAAGTAGATGTAGCCAGGTGCCTGGTCTTCCCTGTTATTCAGTCTGACATGGCCATGGAGGGCATTTCCCCAAAAATAGAGGGAGGGTACCTGCCTCATAGCAGCCTAAAGTCACTAACAGGACTGGTTTTAACAGGAACTGAGCAGCTTCCATCTTAAATCATGTCAATAGCTACATTGTCAGTGAAGGATGTTAGATTATATCTAGGATAACATTATACACGGAGAAAGAGAAACTTCTGGACAATATTAAGCTGCTTCATCTGTGGGCTGGGAAAGAGGCAAATGTAATGTCATAAGGAGATGCATGTAAAAATGGCTGTAAGGGCATGTTAAGGGGGATGTGATAATAAGTCCAGAGAATCGAAAAAATGAAGCAAATAGCGCTTAAAAGAAATAAAGAATCTCTCATACAACTATCCCTGGCAACTTTACCTCTACCTTCCAGTTTCTACAGGCTTTGGGTATGAATTCTGAGTCCTGTGAAGGAGAAGGGCGGTCTAAAAATCTAATAAAATAAATACATAAATAAATAAATCTGTTTTAATCTCCAGGTTCTTGTATTCTGCAGGCATCCAGCCAAGTTTGACTGACTGAGAAGGAAGAAACTCCTTAACTTCCTTTCCCTCTGAATTCCAATTGCCTGCCACTCCGGGGACTATTTAAAAGTTTTAGGAGACCTCAGTGAGACAGCATGCCATTCCAGTTTAAGAGCTAGTCAGTTAGCCAGCATTACATTTTGCAGTAATTTAATTGGCTACATTTTAATTTTTCCAACTTAGTTTCTATTGAATATCTTAAACATGTTATAAAAAAGTTTATAACATCAACACTAAATACATAATGAATTAAAATAAACGGGGAGGTTTATCATAGGGTCAATAGAGAAAAATCCTGATTTCTCATTATTTGTTCACCTGCCAACTATGCTATTGCTTATAACACTGCCAGTTCCTATATTAAACAATTAGGAGAATTAGCACTAGTAGTTGCTAGTGCTAAAACCCTATCAATTCAGATCAGGGGTGTCAAACTCAAGGCTTGTGGGCCACATCTGGCCCATAAAGTGCTTAGATCTGGCCCATGGGGCTGCCCTGGAAACCGCTAAGGACCGGCCCACAGTGCCTCTGCCAGCAAAAATGGAGCTCGGGAAGACTGCGCCTCTTGAAATCCACACCTCTTAAAGTTCCAAGTTTGAAAAACATTGATCTACTTTGTGATACATTAGGCGAGAGTCCATCACAATCTAGATACAACCTAGAATTGTGGATTTATAGTCCATCTGATCAAAATCTCAATTAGTGTAATAAAGAAAGAGCTAGAATATTAGTAACAAATGCCTGTCCAGCCTAGTCCTAAATACTTCCAGTAAAGAAATCTCTTAATCTCTAGGTCAGGAATAGGAAATAGTTTTCCTCCAGGGACTGCAGTTTCATTTTATTCTTAAATGTGTTTTGGCTTCTGAGGTCCACTACTGATGATGGAATGATATTATTAGACTGTGTGGGGCTGAGATTTTAGGCCCTTTTTTCTTGATTTTGGAAGCGGTTTGTTTTTTAATCTTACACAAAACAGATATTTCATTACTCTAGAGACTGAGCACAGCTATTTCAAACTTCAATCTATGAAAAGTGGGGAGGAAGCAAGACCGAGGGGATCATGCTGCAAAATTTGGCAGTGTATTTTTTTTGGGTGGGAGCTTTAGAGACTGCAAAAGTGGGAACCCGCCGATTGCTTCCCTGCTCCAGATAATTGGTGTCACTTTGGAACTGCACGTACTTTTCTCCTTATGATATGATAAGGCTGTTTCCAGTCATGAGAAATAATGTTCTAATAATCCAAAAAAGTTGTTAATTGCCTGGAAGCATCTGTTACTACTCTTGAAACAATAGGGGAACTGACCTCTAAATTAAGCATAAATTTCAAGGAATATTTCCTTAGTTTTCTTTTGTTTAAACGTGACATCAATTTACCTCATGCGATGTCAGTAAAATGGCATATTATCATGATCTTTCTTACAATTAAAATACAAAAGATGGTTTCATGGTCCTACATATGCCCACTTTTTTAGTTCCTTAGCATTACTGCAAAGAGTATTTGTAATACATAAAAGTTGCCATTCAGTAATAATTAATAAAACCACACCCTTTTCACATTAATAAAGAAATACTGTAAACACTTCAGCCCCGGTCACATAAATCTTTACACATCATAAAGTTTAATATACCAGAAGCATCTCAGTTGGTTAAAAAATACTCTAATTGCAATGAACAACCCAGTATGTTTTCTTTACCTTAGAACTCCAGTTCAGAATGAAACAAAGGTACAGATGTGAAATGAATGAAATGCAGTGCAATCACATTTTTTAAAGGAGTAAAATAATAAAATCATAATGTATAGCGGTATTCTTACCCTTCCGTCCGGAATATGGTTTTAAAACTGTCTCCAAGGCTCTTGTACCCGGAGGGATCAGATTTTCCTCTTTGAATTTGGAACCTATGGAAGTAGTGAATGAAAACTTAGAAGCTATACCAGGGTTTAAAAATATACATTTTACAAGTGTTATAAGAGTTTTCTGAATGTTTTGCTCATATTTTATCTCTTACTTCCTTCTTGAATGTTAAATTATACATTGTTTCAGGTAATACTTAGGGATGTAAAAGAGCTCTGCCATGAATTTATTTCAAGTGAAATAACATAGTCTACCAACATGGGCTCTGTTACAGCATAAACAGGAACAGACCTTATAGAACACACAAATGTCTGCCTTGAATATTTTCTAAAGTATTTCCTAAATAATTTCTTAAAATATTTCCTTATAAGATCTATATTAATGGCAGCGACAAACCAACAAATCCTGATACAGAAGGACACATCTAAAAAAACCCTGAACAAAACACTATCTATGGGGAACATATACAAATGTATATGGCCATGTAAATTATACTAAATAAATACATATAATTTTGACCAGAGCACACAATCAGCCCATGCAGAACCTGTATCCCAATTCAACAGGAAGTTTCCCAGATCACTTTACAATTTGTAAAGAATAGTACATTATGTTCACAGAATTAAACTGAAATACAGCTTTCTATTTTCTATTGCATCATAGTCTCACAATATTTAAACATCTCTTACGGTTGCTCTTTCAAGTTTGTACAGCATTATTACTAGATAACTTCAGATTTTACATGAAACAGAGGTCTTAGGCCAGTGATCTTTTCCTGTATTCCAGTTTTGCTAGAACATAAAGATAACAGTTCAACACTTCAAATATGCAGTCCTTTTACTAGCTCTAAATCCGGATGGTCTATATCACTGATGGCTAACCTTTTTGTCGTCGTGTGCCAAAAGTGGCGTGAACATTGGGGAGTGGCGTGAGCATGTGCCCACACCCATAATTCAATGCGCCCCGCCCCCGCATGCAAATGCGACCCCCGCTTTTGGCACTTGATGGCACAGTGGGCCCTGTTGGCCCATTTTTCATCCTCCCCAGGCTCCAGAGGCTTTCTAGGAGCCTGGGGAGGGTGAAAATGGCCTTCACCACCACCCCCTGAGGCCTCCAGAGGTCGGAAACAGCTTGTTTCCTGACTTCTGGTGGGCCTGGAATGCCCCAAAATCAGCCGCCCGGTGCACACATGCACGCTGCAGTTAGCTGGGGCAACGCTCGCCTGCCTACCAATATGGCTCCGCGTGCTACCTGTGGCACACGGGCCATAGGTTCGCCATCATGGGTCTATATCATGGGTGTCAAACTCATGGCATCATGTTGCCATCACATGATGTTTCGTGATGTTTTTCCCATTCCCAGAGCTGGGGTGGGCACAACACATCTGGCCCATGTGCCACCAGTTTGACACTCCTGGTCTATATTCATTCCTCCTCCCTTTAATTCTATTTTGATATACTATATTGTTTCAGTACAATGATATTTGAGCATTATCATATTGTTTATATGACTTGGAATATTGAAATAAAAAAGACAAAGAAATATATTGTTTATATACTAATTATAATAGAATTATCTATTAATTATAATTTATGATAACAATATTATTATCAATGTGATATACGTTTACAGCAGTGAGAATAAATGTTGCTCAATACTGGAAGAAAATATCTGGCTGAGAACTTAGACTTGGAGATGAACCAATGACAAAGCTAACAGTAAACAATAAACGTTTAATCAAATTTTTAAAAAGAATGGCTCCCACACATACAATTTATCACACAGTAAGGCAAATATAATCATTTACAATTCATCTTTTAAGTAGACTTAATGGAAATAATAAATAGGAATATCTTTTAAATTGGTATTTCTTTTACATTATTTTTTGTG
Source organism: Sibynophis collaris (assembly GCA_036250565.1). Taxonomy (NCBI): domain Eukaryota; kingdom Metazoa; phylum Chordata; class Lepidosauria; order Squamata; family Sibynophiidae; genus Sibynophis; species Sibynophis collaris. The sequence continues at coordinate 143,188 of JANHFK010001911.1, read as the reverse complement.
TTTTAATTTTTGATAAATTCATTTCGTGGATCTATTTTTTCCTACATATACTGTACATAGGAAACCTTTTTTTCATTCTATTCAGTCATGTCCAATTGTCAGAGACTGCTTGGACAAGTTTTCTTGGTGAGGTTTTTCAGAGGTGGTTTACCATTACCTCTTTTCTAGGGTTAAGACTAAAGGGATTAGTCAAGGTCACCCAGCTGGCTTTGTGTTTAAAGCAGGACTAGAACTCCCAGTCTCCCAGTTTCTAGCCTCATGCCTTAACCATTACACCAAAATGCATGTGTGTGCCTGTACAGACACTCACACTGATACAAAGCAATTATAGAGACTTTAATTCTTAGCAATCACCTCAAGATTAAAATGGTGCAATTTCTTTCTTTCCAATATGATACTCAATTTTCTATATTTCTGGTAACCTAACTGGATAAGGAAAAAGAGGCTGAATATTCAAAATGGACAGTATTTTTAAAATGCTATTGATCAATATGATTTTGCCAAATATGAATTCCCTTAGTGTATCAGGTATGGATAACAAATATTAAATCAAACTATTTGCTTTGGATGAATTCAATCACACTATGAGTTGAGGTAGAGTCTTTCTTCAGACAAGAGTCACAAGGTGTGAATCTGTAGTTTGGAATCATGCAGAAAAACAGATACATCTGTACACAAAGCTTACATATACTATAGATTTTATTGTCTACAAAATGCTGTGCAAGGGGATATGTAAGGGATGCAGAGAATAGTGGTAATGAATTACTATCAACTTTACCTTCAAAGCTCAAAGAGTGATTCATCAGAAGCTCTTCCATAACCGCATTTTATAGGAGGAGGGCTAAATTTTGCTTTTACTTTTACTGTCATCTATTTATGTCTCAGAATAAAAAAGCTGTAGGCATTTTTCTTTTCTGAAAAAAAACCCCACCTATATCGCTGAAACGTGACCACCTTTATCTATTCAGACAGGCTTCTGTGCCTGAAAATTCTGTGCCATTTTGTTAAAAATGTAAAAATGCAAAGCCATTTGTAGATTTCACTTATTGATAAATGGGTTTCCAAAATTTTGCTTTGATAGAGCCACCAAATGTAGTCTGTAAAAATCTACAGTAGTGATTACTAGATAGATACAAGGAATTAGATAATTCTATATTTTGTTTTTGATAAGCAGCAGTTATAAAATTTGAAGTTCCAATCTCCTAAAATCAAGCTGGAAGCAAATTTTATAACGGTTCGTGTTCCTATTACTTCCAGCTCCACTTCATATTTTAGGGCACACATTGAACTCTATAAAGAAGGCATGCTATACTCTTCTGTGTCATGAAAAGTACAATGTTAGGGTATTTTTACTGAAAGTTTCAAATATTAGTTAGAGAAAAAAGCTTAAGAGAAAAAGTAAAAAAAAAAAAGATAACCACAAGACCTTTACTGCAGGATATTGATGCCAATCTAAAACTAAACAAACAACTAGACAAATAAAAAACTAAGCAAATAGAGACGGGCCTTTTACAGAGCCTGCTTTGATATCCTTCCACCAACACTTTTGGTGGGAAGATTTCATAGGATTTTCCCTTGTGGATCCAGTGAGGTAGAAAATCTTGCTCATATTCTCATATGCTTTCCTTTTTATATTGCTCCAACATGTGGTCTTATCTCCCCAATTGTCTCTATGGGGGGGGGGGTGACGGAAGAAAATAGTAGATGAATGAGGGAAGGAGAGAGAAACCGAATACACTATTTCCAAAAATATCACAATCAGGTTTTGAAACTATGACTCTTTCTGAGCAGTTTGTATGTGGAAGCTGTAAGGGTCTGGATGTGGAGAAAAGATTTAAGCTTAGTGAGACAGAGTGGTTGTTGGTTCAGAATGTACTTAAGTATGGGACAATACCAGATTTAGCTCTCAGTGGGATTACTCTCTTCCAAAGAGTGTCAATCTTGAGAAATGCCTGAACAATTGGAAGATGTAGCTAAGAAGGGTTTCATCCAGCTGCACTTTATGTGCCAGTTGTGAGTCTTCAACGCAAGAAATGCTTGCAATGGTGACTCATGGTCTTGTAAACTTGTGGCTGTATTTGGGACCACATTTGAAGAGATTAAAACTGATATAAGATGCAATTGTTCATTTGCTAATTTACCAGCTGGTTTAGACATATAAAACAAGGTTAGACATAAAATACTAGTTTTGCAAAAGCTGAATTGGCTGCCAACTTCTTTCTAGGTGCAATTCAAAATTAAATTATCTTTAAAATCATTCATAGATTTCTGCTTTCAGGAAGCTATTAAAAACTGGCCTCTTCCTGTCTGACATGAGGTAAACATTGATATCTAACTGATGACTAAATAGTATGAGATGGAATTTACATTATTGCTATTATTTTTATTGCTGCTTTATAAGTCTATTTTTATATTGTTAATTAAGTTTTTCTATAGATTGAGCACTTTTCTATAGACAAATCAAGTAACTTAGATACAAAATGCTACAATCTGCATTAAAAAATCCTGAAATAAGATACCTCTTACTATCTCACAGACATTATGGATTAGTGCAGGATGCATAAATGATTATTTGTACCATAATTGTTAAAGAATACATATATCATTATGAGAAACTTCCTTTTGTAGCAATTCTTGTTACTAAAAATATGAGCTGCAGAGAGCAAGCTTAGTCATTTATGGCAATGGTTGATTCCCTAATTTTCATTCTCAGGACTGCATTCCTCAATAATCATGTCAGTTCTTCAAAACAGTAACCTTGAAGTAGCTGGAGAATCTTGGTTTCAAGTAGCATATCTAATTTGACTATTCTTCTTTTCCCTCTGGAAAACCGTTATAGTAAGATATTCTGAACATGCTAGTCAGACTTGCATAGCTCTATGGAATTATATTTATATTTGCTGTCCCCTGGTTTAGGATCACAATAAGCAGTGAAATTGCAGCAATTTTGTTGAGCCCAGTTAGACAGATTTAAAGTTAACACTGCCTGAGGCATAATAATAAAGACTCACCTGAAGAAAGACAAGTGGGAGGGAACGTATTGAAATTAAAGGCTTTTCATTCTTTCTAGTTATTTTCATATTATTGCTATAACAGAGCACAAGAGAATTTCCTGTTCTCTTGGAAAAACTGCCTTCTTTGAAATATTTTACCAACTGCAGTAAAAAGACTACATTCAAATAAGATTCAGATTAACATTCCAAACAATGCTGGTTTGTGCTAAAATTCTATTACAACAAAAGTTTAAAAATTGTACATTCCATAGTTAAATTACAGGCAGTTTTGTAGGGTTCATTTGTTTGTTTATATCTGGGACTGGAATTCAGTCTCTGGATTTCCAGTCTGAAGCCTTAACCGCTAGACCAAACTGGCTTTCTGATACAGTGACTCCAACAGAAGCCCCTTATAATATAAATGGTATTTCTACAATTAACAGTTGTTAATAACTATACGTATGTTACCCCTATCCATGGTTAAAGCAGGCATGGGCAGGATGGCAATTATTAGTAGGGGAAATAGGATAGGAAACATTGAGGAGGGGAACATATTCTTATTGCTGATCCATTGATTCTGTGGGGGAGGTATAATATTTTTAATGCAAGCATATGTCAAGATACAACAAAATTGTATCAACTGTAACTGTAAGCATATTACAGAATCTGATTTATTTTGTTGGGAATATATTCTATGTATTAAATACATTTGAATGCACATTCCTTTGAAAGTAATGAGCGTGTATGGCCAAATTGTCAGCTTTATCAGGTAGACCAGACAGGAAACACGACCAGATAAGCTAATTCTACTTTATTATAAAGCTACAGTACATTAACAGAATCTTGCAAGTCTGAAAGTACAGATCTCTTGCCAGCTACTTTACAGCCCAAGAAAGTAGGCGCTGCGGGGCTACATCATCTCTTAACTGACCATTCCCTAGACACCATCTCTATGCCCTGTGGCCAAGATATTTCCCACATGCCATCACACCAATGTCTATATTCTCTTTCAGTCCTATATACCATCATATCAATGTCTATACTTTCTGTATTATCTATATTCTCTTGTTTCATCTGGCCACCAACCTATGTGCGGTTAGAAGCTTCCTTCTGCATATAGTTTTATCTGACTCATGCATATTCTTTTAGAAAAGAGAAAAAAACTGTATGATGGGAGAAGGTAGTCTTATCTAATTATCCTTTGTTTCAAATAGAATATCAGGATCAGATTTTAAGTCAAACCTGAAATAGAACAGAATATCAGGTTTGACTTAAATTGATCTGGGTAGTTAATCAGTTCCTAGAAAAAAATGTCTTAAATATTGTCAGTGGTGATTTCTATCTATTTGGCACCAGATAAATAGCATTTTTATTACTGAGTGGAAAAAAAATCTATTTCTGTGAGAAAAACTCATAAAATTCAAAGAACGATTATAGCAACTACTCTGACCTAAACCTCAAGAGTTATTATAAAAACCTGACAATAATTTTCATCATTTACAATCTAGATTTATGCAGGAACTTTTTTTCCTTGGAAACAATATTCATATATTTCAGACATTGGAGTAATTCCATGAGCGTCTTTGAAAGAATTTCTCTTGATAATATTTATATATTTCAGACATTGGAGTAATTCCATGAGTGTTTTTGAAAGAATTTCTCTTGATGATATTTACCTCCTTAGTTTTTATAAATTTGGCTTCTTGGTAAAATACCTTGTGATAGTAAATAGTATAACTGCATCCCTGTGTTACATATACCTATGTAACATATACTTACTTGGTTTTTTTGCCATATTTCCAACATTTGAAAATAACAGTTGTTTGCAGTTTTGGTATTTACAATGGGAGTTTCCATTGTGGTTCTAGATTTTTAAAAAAAGTAATTTTAACAGATAAGACAAAAAAATAAATATAAAAAATGAATGTACATCAATATAAATTGTAAGAGATTAAGTTAGTTTTACATAATCCTAAAAACTGTTAATAACGGCAATGTATTATGTTAAAAAAGTAATAGAAGTCCAACTGATAAACTTTTAATAAACAAATTAATTTATTCAAAGAAACAAGAATTCCATTAAACTAAAAAGCCTGTGTGTATGTTTTAGAATGCTTATTACAGAAGTAACTATTCCATCTGTTCGGATTAGTTGAAGAAAAATTACAGATCTTACTTAAACATGCCCTAAATTGCACTGTAGCCTCCTAAAAACACAAAATCTTTTGATTCAGGTCTACATGAGAGCATTTCACCATCACACATTCTAGATGGCAGAATAAAATGAAATGGAAATATTACACAAGGTCTCCCTTTAGGCTTTATTTGAACCCAGGGTGTGCTATGGGCTGCACTGATGATCAAGATCTTAACTTAAATGTGCAAAGTTGGAAAAAAAGCAACATAAAATATTGTATGAGAAGCCTGTTGGAACAACTTTTTTAAAAATAAGGACTAACAGCAATATAAAGCCGCCTTTATAAATGCCCCACATATTTTAATTGAAAACATTTCTTAAAATGTTATATTCTTTTCTTTTAGTTAAAGCACTTTTGGTGAGAAGCGGAAACAGCTCGTTGTGTATAATAATTGTAATTGATTCTATTGTTTTACAAAGTTTCACATTAGACAAAGTTTTGCAATCTTTTTTTTTTAGTAACCAATCTTTGCTACTACTGAAACATAAGATATAAACAGGACTTCCAGTATACAATATTGCAATGGTCTTGCAAGGTGAAAATCTGTATGCAGTGTTGATCCTGATAGACTTCACAATTATTTTCTTTTTAGCACACTTTTTCATTTTTCATTCAAACCATGTTTAGTTGATAAACTAGAGAGTTAACAATAAGAATTCCTGATCCTTTGCAAATGATAAATGTTAAATGCTTTCCCATTTTTGTCGCATTTCAGTTCTGAGAAAGGTTGTTTTCTTTGCTTTTACTCATCTATCACAATGGCAATATGCAGTGACATTTCTAACTGCTAGCATGGAAACAAGATAAAAAGCATTCAGGACAACTGGGAAATTTCGTTTAGACAGAATGTCAGACCTTCGTCTCCAGTGTAAATACTGTAGTTTTACCATGTCCAGTTTTATAATACCATTTTATGTAAAATTATATCAGAGTCTGGCTATGAGCAGGAAAAACTACGAAGCTTGTTGAATATAGTTACATTTATACTATAATTTAGGCATTCTTTCCATAACATTGCCATTTTATAATGTGTAATCAATTTAAAAAGTTGCCTGGAAAAATAAAAAGCTCAAGAGCGCGAAAGAATGTTTAAAATGTGTGCCATCATAATAACTTTTTGAGAATTGCATAGGCCTTCAGACAAATGTGTTTTGGCTTATTACGTTCTTATGGATCAAGTTTATATTTGCATAGTAACCTAATATCAATATTTTAGGACAAAGGGAAACCAGGACGGCTCCTGAATGAGTTAGCTGCACATATTCCTAACCCATTCCATTCATTTCTCTGATAATATTAAAAAAAAAAATTGGGGGGCGAGGGGGAATGGGACAACTTTCATCCCATTGCCAACTCTTTTATCTTTAAAGCATTCGGTTTCAGGAAATCTTTCTGCCTGGGCTACAACTTTCAAAGAGTTCTCAGCATTATTCAGAAACTTCAACAATTTTGAGTGGATGTTTCTTTTTCTCATAGAAAAAGAAAATACCTTAGCAAAAATGTTTGTATTCTGAGTTATTCTACTTCCTGTTATTGAGAGCTTTGCATTGTTCAAAAAGAAGCTGTGTTTATATACATTATAGTTAGGGATATGGCCAGGCCTATTGTTAAAAATATTATGCAGTCATTTATCACAGTGCGTCAGCCAGTCCATTGTAAAAGCGTTTTAGTAGTTAAATGAGACTTAGATTTAATGGGATTATAAGAAAGAAAAAAATTCTTTTACCATACTGTAAATAAGGGTTCCTACACTAATGTTTTGAGGTTAAAGTTCTTAAAGGAATAATATTCCTGTACAAGTAAGGAAATAAGGGTAAGACATATTTTTGGCAACAGTTGTGAAGAAAGCACTACTTGTTTACATTAAGATTTCATAAACATCAGACAGAAAGATTGTAAAATTTTGTGAATACTGAATACAGTCTGAGGTACATTTCGTCAAGCCAGACAGCCAATATAGCAGGCTTACTCCATATATTCTGCAGTTTTGGAATTGTAGATAAGCTTGATACAGAGGGATTTAAATAACTGAAGTCCACGCCTACAGTAGAGGTTGTTACCTTACTTCTACGGAATTGTAATAGTGGGAGGAAATTTATTTATCCTAGCTATATGCCCATTCATCCATCTGAATTGCTTAATAGCATCTGAATAGCTGTAGAATCTCTATAAATGTACTTAAAAGGCCAGGGGACACTGGGAAGTAGGCAGGAAGTCCTAAAGTTATGTCATTAAGTGTGTGTGTCCTCGTCCCCCAAAGGAAACTGGTTTCTTCTCAAGAATAAAAATACTCTGGGGAAGAAATGATTGAGAAATGTATTTTAACAAGTTATGAAATAATCAAATAACTATTCCTTTTAATCAACAGGGAACAACAATCAATAGCACTAAACTTGTGGGGCAAAGACAAGGACCACAACACAATTCTTAGGAGGAAAGTATGGGGAACAGATCATGAAATATTTTTTTCAGAATATACTATTCAAGCTCAATCATAATCTGCGGTCTTGATGCAATATTTAGTCAACCACGCCTTATTTTCAGAAAATTGGAAAGGGAAAGGAAACAAACTACAGTGTGGACAGAATAAGCACAACAACAAAAAATCACAGGAAAAAACCACCATATTAATTCCAATTAAAAAGGATTCAAGCATTGTAATAATTTTAAGAATGCTTCTGGTTACAGAAGAATCATTTGGGACCCAGGTCCCTTCAGATGCACAATTTTATTTCAAAATATAAATAAAACAATTTTACAAGAGCAGTAAATATTAAGGATGGACAACAATACTGGATACTGGGTCCTTTTACAAACAATATATGCAAATATGTACAAATTGAGACATTTTGAAATTTTACTGGTAGAAGGGAAATAATATTTGACAAAGAGCCTTAAGGAACATTTATTAGAAAATAAATATTTTACAGAGTGTGACACATTCTTTCAGTAAATTAATAAAAAATAGTCAGTTTATACTTAGTTCATACATTGAAACAATATATAAAAATTCCAAAGATATTCTAAAATTTTAATTTTCCTTAATAGTTCATTTTAGCCAGCACTTATAAGATCTTCAATATATGTTGATCAAAATCTTTACAACCAGACATTTTACTTTCTTCTTCCATTGTTCTGTCATCAATATAAAATGTAACATATTTGACATATTATTTCAAGTTGTATCAATAAAAATAATTTTCTGCAAAAACAGTATATAGCAGTTCTCTTCTGAACTCTTTTAAGAGGATCTTCCAGATATAATTGGCTTTCAAGTTTACATAACTGTACGGATACTTGATTCTGATCATCAATGCCTTCCATTTCAGAACCTTGCACCTGCATTTTTTGAATTATTTTGAGATGGCTACAGCTGGATTGTATTGAGGACATATGCATATGTTCATTTTTTATCTCCGCTTCTAAAGGGTATTTGACAATTTTGCATTTCTGGGGATAAAAAAAAGCAATTTTCTATCCACTGAACCCTAAACCATTTCTCAGCTAACAAAATGAATAAGAGCTTCTCCAATATACTACAGAAAATCTAGACTAGAGAAGGATAATGGTGCTCCCTAACATTGTACTGCTCCTTCATGGCACTTGAAAGAGGCCATTATTAAGAGGCCTCAAAAACTCAAGGAAAGCCTGTCCTTCTCCTGAATCAACAGCAAAGGCTAATGTTGCATTATGCTTCAGAGAAATCAGAAGCAATCTTCATGCTATTTCCATAATTCCTCTGAAATTAAATCCAATTTAAGGAAGATGCTAATGCATCTGCTTCAGGCTATTTATAAATACAGTATGATTGCAATTTCTGTTCAACACTACCTTACTGTACCGACCTTAACGTACCCATCTTGCAAAGAGTGATGCTACATAAATAATTACTTATGCCTTAGACAAAAAATCTCCAGATTTGAGCTTTACTAGAAGTTTTGTATCAGTTGATTCAACTGTGGATAAAAATATGGAAGTATCTTATTATAAATAATTCTACAAATTGGACAAAAATGTTAGATGTAGTAGTGTTAAATCATTAAGATGTATAAAGGCAATGTGAAGAAGGACCCTGCATTGTAAGGTTAATGCAGTCCTCCAATAAATATCCTCTAATAAGTAACTATATAATTTGGTTAGCACATTGAAATGATTAAAGAGAAGAAGTAGTGATGGTGGTATATAGAAAACAGTATTTATAAAATAATGATAGTACATAAGTATATGAGTTTCTTTACATTAGAATGCATTCATATTATTTCCTATTTATGATGGCTAAAGTTGAACAGTAAAATACATATACAAGCAATATTTGTCATGGAAGTATAATATAATTATTATTTAAATAAATATTTTCTTTACTACTTGAAAACTTGAATACAGCATATACAGCAGGGGTGAAATCCTCCCAGTTCACACCGGCTCTATCGAGTAGGTAGGAGAAGCTGTGGCTGGTTCGGAGAACCGGTGACAAAATCAGAACGAGGC
>JANHFK010001910.1:183350-194051 GCA_036250565.1 Sibynophis collaris | reverse complement strand
AACAAGAATAGAATTCATCAACTAGACAAAAAAAAACCTTTTCATTGAAAAAAAAATCAGTCAAATACTTAATTCAAATCCACACCATTAAATAGAAAGATGGGTCACCTTCACACCATACTTGAAATCCAGGCCTACTTTCGGGACAGTCACTTTCACTCCCAACCTCACGCTCACCATGGATCAACAAGTGCTCTCTGCAGTAGCAACCAGCGAAAATCTTGCACCTGTCCAGGCAAAGAGAAATTTTCAGCAGCTACATCTTCAAACCCTCACTAAATTCATGACTGTCCCTCAAATTAGCACATATGGGTAATGACCCATTGAGAATTTCTGCTAGATAAATTGAAAACACGATGTGATTCTTCAAAAATAAATGTCAAGCTGCAAATTAAAAAGGCTCCTGTTCAAATCCCACTTCAGCTATGAAATAATTTACTGAGATTAAGAAGTTAAGTTAAGAAGGTAATTATGATGTTCTAGCAAAATGGATACAAAGAAGGATCCCAGCTACTGTCAGTAAAAAGACTAAAGATGTGATTTTGGTTTTAAGACATGAATTTATGCTCTGCTTCCACCCAGGGCTCTTTCTTCCATGACACAAAGCATTATCTGACATCAGAAAAGGGATCTCAACATAGGAGTAAGAACAGGAAAGAGCGTTCTTTAAGTGAAAATGGTTGAGATAAATTATGAATTAATATTTGCAGGTTTTTGAACCAGACAAATAAGCTGTAAAAACCTGCACAGTTCATGAACCTCTAGACCAGGGGTATCAAATTGGCTTTCACTGAGGGCTGCATCCGGGTTGTGTTTGACCTCGGGGGGCTGGGGTGGGTGTTGCCAGGGTAGGCATGGCCAGCTTGACATCACTCGTGTTGGGGGGCGCATGTGGTGGTCTGAATGCTCTACCAGCGAGCTCCGTTTTTAGCTGCGACGGCATCCTGCAATCCTTTGCCAGCAAAAACAGAGCTCAGGAGAGCTGTGCGTGGACCTCCCAGGCTCCATTTTCACTGGCAGAGGCACCATGGGCCGGTCCTTTGCTGTTTCCAGAGCAGCCTCGCAGGCCAGATCTAAGTACCCCACGGGCTGGATCTGGACCCCGGGCCTTGAGTTTGACATGCCTGCCATAGACCATTCCAAAATAGCAATTTATGAAAAGGGTATATTGCTAGTGGGAACTATTCCCCAAGGACAAGAAGTAACCTGATTGTTATTTATTTATTTATTTTTGGCATAGTTTGAAGCAAATTGCATAAGAAAATTCCTTTTAGAAGCTCTTCTACGAAATGGAGCAAAAACAGAGAAAACCCATTGGAGAGTGGCTACCTCTGCTATGCCTAAAAACAACTACCTGTGCTTTTCATGATCTGAAAAAGGATTAAGGGAGGATTTATTTTAGTCAAATTGATTTAAATCACCTATCAGAAGGAATGGATTTTAATATATCCACTAACAATCCTCTCTAGGAAAAGTGCAATCTTGTTCTATATAACACAAATAAAGATTTTTCTGGAGTCAAAACTGCAATTATTGAGTTTTATAAAGTACCTACACATAAAGCAATATTTAGTTAGCAGCTTTCAGATTAATTTTCATCACACAGTGGTCTTAGTACTCAATAAGCGGAAACATATTTTGATGTCATTAGGAGGTGAAGTAACTTCAGTTCATTGAACAGAAGAGGGTTTTTGCCACAATGAGCTAAGAGAATGTTGACAGATTTTAAAACATACAGATAATCGTGTATGTCCTGGCTAGCTTTCTCATCAAGCAGTATTCACAGACTAGGAAAGTTCAGCCAAGTCAGCAGAAGAAACTTAAAATATTGGCTAAGTGGAAAATTCAGATTCTACAAGACATGCAAGTCACTAGTGGGAAAATGCCCAATAGTCTGTTCCACCTATTAAGTTTTTTTTTCCCCTTTATGTCCTTTAACAATGTTCCTGCAATACTTTTCAGTTTTTCTTGGTTAAAGTGTCAGAACCAGGTTAGTGATGCTGGATTCTCAATCATATGAATGGTGTTATATAAACAAATTAAGGCATTTCCATCCACATCTTCTTGCCAAAAGCTGTGGGTTTGATTTCAAAATTGTGTTTGCCTATTTCTGCAGCTCTGACTGGTTTATAAAATATGTGCCTGAGCATTGCTTTCAGAGAATTAAAACAATATACATTGACAATAATAATGATGGCGATAGTACTGAATTGGTGCAATGATCTGGACAGGGCCATCTAAATGTATCATTGCAGTTAGCGACTGTTTGTCTGACATAAGTAATTTCTGCACTAATAAATGCAGACCAGGATCTGCCTGTTTGAGATGTGCATTTTAGGTACATAATGAAATCATAATTGTACTCTGGTTAAAACCTCAAGAATTCCAGTGTAGTCTCCAGTGCATCCTTGGTATTCATGGTTAGTGTTCCATTTTGTTTTAGAAGGTTATTGAAAAGGAATTTATTCCCTTGTTGTTTTTCTTAGATGTAACCATGAGAGCCTCTATATCTTGGAAACTGAATATTACATTTAAATGGAGGGTAAAAAATAAATGTGCTGCCAGAAAAACAGTTTTCTTGGGGTACTTGAGAGATTGTCTTACCTCAGTTGTTTTTATCTGTCTGATACAGTCAGCCAGGATGGGCATCCTTCATGTCCTGTTGCCAAAGAATGCCAGTTGGCTCACCTTATGGAATATTCCCCCTCCAGAAATCTGGATGACCCCACCCTTCTGACCTTTTGTAAAGCCCAGAAAACCTGGGCCACCATGGGTGTGCAGGGACCAAATTCTTGGTTGTGTTAGTGATCTGTCCATAATGCATAATGGCTGCATCAATATTTGGAAGAGACTTGATATTGAATAAATAGCTTGATTAATACAGTATAGTGCTTCCTATTCTATACTTTCTCAAACCTTTCTTGCCAAAAGCCCTCCTAGAAAACACATTTGTTTCCCTTTCTTCTGCCATTTTTTTTGTTCTACTTCCAGCCCTTTGCCTCTGTGCCACTCTTTCCCTGCCAAATCCATTTCTCCCAACTTTATTGTGGTCCCATATCTATGGAGGCAGGCCACATACGGCCTCCACTAGCTAAGGGTTGCTACTTCAAAAATGCCCTTGAATCTATGTTTATAAATATGTTGGTACAATCAACTACAATGGGGAGAAGGAGTGAACATGAGGAACAGGAGGAAGGGCTGCAACCAAGACAAAGGTCAGATAAAAGAAATCTGAGTCTAGGGCAGAAATCTAGTTTGAGAAAATGCCTCAGACATGAGGAGTATTACTCCTAGTTAGTATTAGTTGAACTAGGACTTTGGTTTATAAGCCACTTACCTCAAGGGACTGAAATGTACAATGGGAGGGTATTTAGAACTTATTGTTGCTATCTCTGCTTTTTCTCCTTTTTTAATTAAAAAATATTTTATTTATTATTATTATTTTATTTATTTATTTTATTTATATGCCGCCCTTCTCCGAAGACTCAGGGCGGCTTACAAGGCGCTAAGCAATAGCCTTCATACTTTAAATAAGCCAGACAAGTGAAATCGCAAATACTTATTTCACAGGAAACCACATAAGCCAAGAGACATACAAGTTAACCGGGGTCTTGACTGAAAGACTGAGCACCCAAACAGGCAAAATTGCATGGTTCCCTCATAAGAAATGGGCACTATTCCAGAACTTAACAGTTTTTATCTTACATCTATCTGAAATGGGAGGAAATAGCTCAATATGTTTCCTTTTTCTTCCAAACAAAAGTATTCAATTGAGTTTCAGGTATTTTAAAATAAATATGGAGGGTATAGAATAAACTGTACCATTCTTGGCGCTATCCTCATTCCATTACTGACAAGTCTAGAAAGTTTCTGGTTTCAGGAGAGAAAATATTGTGAAAGGAACATTTTCATAAGCCTCATGATGGAATATCTCAGTAATAACAGGATGAAAAGAAAATATTCAACTTGCATGTGACCTGATTGGTGCAATCGATTTTCTTCCTCAAATTTCACATCACCTTTCATGATTGTATGAATGCTTCACTGCAAAAATAGTTTCTCTGGCAAAAAGATACAGCTCATCAAATATTGCTTACCAGTAAAGCTCAACGTATATTATTTTAATTACCAAGTATCTTTTTATATGTTTTGGGCATTTTATTCTGGAGGTTATAAATCTCCTTGCATATTAGTTGTTGCCCTGTTTAAACACTGATATCTTGTCAAAATATTTCCCAAATATACAGACCCCTTTACAACAGCATGAACTGAACTGTACCGTACTGTAAAAATGTTGAAAGTGAGAATTCTTTAAATTTTGTAAAAAAAAAAAAATGCTAAGGGAAAAGAAGGAACATATCATTAAATAGTATAATGTAAATAATTAAAAGTGAATTGTAACTATTATATTTGTCTTAAAATAAATAATTAAATGAATAATAATGATAGCATCTCCTTATCGCAGGTCCTTGGGAATAACTCGATAGGTTAATAAAAAAGGCAAATCTGATCTAAACATTTGGCTGACTGTGATGAACCATAATAATTTAAATTAATCCAAAGCTATAGTAGTTTGATTTTTTTATTTTTTAAAAAAATGCACATACAGAGGCTATAAGAAAAAATGGACTGGATAAATATAATTATTGAAGTATTATTTTTCGGTCTTCTTCCTATATGCTAATATCTAGATCACTAATGGCCCCTACATACCTCTGAATTTACTTTTCTGTTTAGATTAAAGTCCCAGTATGTAGTCACAACAACCTTAATTACTAAACCATCTGCTTTATTTATATATATTTATATATATGTATATATATAATGTATATATAAATTTTTATATACCACATTTATATATACCACAAGTATTCCCTTATGAAATGTATCCTTCTAGAGTTATAGTGATTGTTATTTGGATGAGTCACAAACTATGCATCTCCATTAACTACAACATTCTCATGGATACTGATAACAGGTATATTTACAACTCAACCCATTAAAAGTGGGATAGATTGATATTTGCATTTGAAGGCTTACTGAACACTCCCGTATACTTCTGTGCAGACCCCCTTCTTAGTTATAAAACAATACTTCGTCAATGGCCATCCTCAACTTCAGTCTCTGTAAACATAGATATGAATGCTATTGGCCAATCTCCAATATTTCATGCTCTTAATATCAGGAGACCAGTGATTCTTTATAACATGCTAGCTTTAAGAAACTTATTGTTAGAATCTCTCCAATTTTTGGAGTGTTCTTGGGTGGGTTTTTCTATAATAGTGAAAGAAGTAGCCGAATCAAGCAGCTGATGTGTTTCCAGTAATACAATCTTATCAACTGGGTGGTCTAATAGCACAAACCCTCTACCTGGCCAGTTTTTTTAAAGATTTGAAAATATTCAAGATTCTGTTGGTTTTTTAGTGGATGGAGAATTCATACTTCTCAAGAGCTGCTTGTCTTTCTGAGCCCTGCAACCTCTTAAAGGGCTGTTGGCCAAGATATCTGGGATCTCTCTGTGGACATGCTGCACACAGGACTCGCTGCTGGGAGCAATGCAATCTGCATTGCAATGGGGGTTTGTGGTGGGGGTTCCTTTGTGGTGGCTACAATTTTGGATAGAAGGAGATACTAAAGTTCACTCACTGGAAACACATGTGCACTGCACATGCAGAAGAAGCTATTGGAACCATAAAAAGACCTTGCAAAGTGATAAGAGCTAACCCAGAGTTCCTTTGTTAATGTTAAGAACTTGTTTCGATATGCGTTTTTATTTGCAGTAATAATACTTATACTATGAACTAAATCTATATTTTCCCCACTAACCAGTATATTTCTAGAGAAAATAAAACTATATGGCACTATAAAAATAGATTTGCAGCAATTCTTCTATTTCCCTCTAATTGCTGTTTCCTCTCAGATTCTGCTTCAGCAATTTTTGGGGGGTGGGTGGGGCTTTGAAGCACATTTTAAGAGGGGAAGGTGAAGTGGAAAAGGAATCACCAAGAATCATAATTTCAATGATGAATTTCTTCTATTGGCAGAGAGACAAATCAGCTGGATATCATCCAATAGAATAATGTAAGAATCAGCCAAGCCCTCTATTCGTTATAATTTTATTATATATTTCCTCATTTAAACTATTTGTGTAATATACAGTAAGCATATGTAGAAATATGCTTTATTTAAGATAATAAGTATTACCTTTAACTCTTATTGTTTATTTCTGGATTTGGGGTCAGGGGAAGAGCACTCCAACATTGCCAAATACTGCTTCAACCTATTCCTGTTATTTTAAATCATCATCAACATCAACATCAAAAATAACATCATCATCAACATCATCAGAAAAACAAGAATTTATATGAATATTTACCAGTGGTAGATTAGAATTACACTTCTAAATGGTCTTCCAGTTGAGATTCATGACAGTAAGACATTTTTTTCAACTATGGGACTTTAAACTATTGTAGTATTCATGGGAAATGGGTATGCTTCCAAAGTATAGGTTCAACATTTTTGCAATCAAAACAGCACATTATATTTTTTGGCAGTTAAACAAAAAAAAAAAAAGTTACAGATGAAAATCTGGTCCCAAAGAAACCACATCATATTAAATATGATCTCCCTTCTTGTAAAATGAGCGCCTATATAAATTTGAATAATAAAATAAATGAACTTTGAACAATTCTTGAGTAATTAGCTGAACACTTAATCACGTGAGTTTTATTGGTTTTGATTGTGGTCTATATTTGCTGTTTCATATCTTGTTTCAATCTGTTTTTGAGCTGATCCAGGACTGTAACAAACAATATTGTTTTTCTTGTCTTGAACCCTCATTTTCCACCTGAGAAGGTGGAATAGGTCTCCAATATATTTAAAGTAATAGTAGTGGTGGTAGTGTTGATGATGATGAAGAAGATGATGAATGAATCATGATCTATCCATTGAAATATAACTTATGGATGCCAGAATATTTTTCATTGGCATTGATTTATTGGACATTCCAATTTCATGCCTCCCTTCAGTCCCAATTTCTAATGACATGTATTCCACAGCACATGACATACTCATGTTACAAACGTCTGTTACTTATTCTATATGCTCACACGATATTAATACTTTGTGCGTGCATGATTCATATTTGAATCCCGTTCCTTCTTTTGGGAAAGTTCAAATATGGTAACTTTGCCACAATAGTATTCATTTCTTATTCAGAATCTTGGCACCTGGCAAGATGAGTATAGACGGTTTTATTTGCAAAATGCCATGCAAATTGATCACAACAGGAATTCTGACAAGTAACCTCCTAAGGCTATATGGAAAAGATTTCCATTCAGAGAAGCTCCACAGGGCTGAGTTTTCAGATATGATTAATGGTGGAGAATTTTAACATTGATAATCTACAGGTTTGGTAACTGAAAAATATATCCTCAATTCCTGCGCCCATCTCTTTGAATTTGCTTCCAAATATTGAATAAACACTGAAGTGTGTCTGGGTGTGTTTCAGGGGAGATTGAATTGTTCCTATTTTCCTGCAGTGTTAAGAGACACCTAACTTGTTGCCTGCTTTGTAGTCAAACTGAGGAACAGAGACTGACTTCTGACATTACACATCATAATGTTTTGCAGTTCATTGTAGGAGTTGATTTGTCAAGCTTTCCTCAACAACTTTATTGGGAGTTGTTGTTATTGGTGCTGACATTTAAAATCTGTTAGAAATCTTACCTCAGTACCTCTATAGAGTTACAATTTTCAGTGCTGCTCTGATAGAAGAAATGATTCTTAAATTGCTATGTGTATAACATAGGAATCTCTAATAAGGAAAATAGAAATGTAAAACATATCATAAAAAATAAGTATTTAAAAATGTACTTAATATTACCATTTGTTGAAATGAAAGATGGATGGACGCAAGGTCAGAAAAGTATAAAATGGCTGCCCTATGAGAAATTAGCTCCTATTTTCCTTCTCAATTTGGCTCTACCAAAAGCACTGTGGCAGCATCTGGAAGAATACTAACTATGTTTTCCAGATGTAGTCACATTCAAAAGTTTATGTTTACATATGATGCTGGCCATCAATGTCCATAATCCATCTTTCATTGTGTAATTTGTTTGTTTGTTTGTATATAGTTGAATGCTATCCAAATAAAATTATTCTATATTATAAAATTCAAGATGAAAGTACCAAAATACTAGCACTTAATAGTACAGATACAAAAGTTTGATCGGGAGGTCAATAAGTGTGTAGAGCTGAGAAATTTTCTGGTGGCCAGTGTCCATATTAAAATTTTAGTCTAAATGTGGCTCTCAAACAAATGTAATGGAAAGAAATATTTCATATAGATGGCATTAAAAGGTAAAGGTTTCCCTGTCAGTCATGTCTGAATCTAGGGTACAGTACTCATCTCTCTTTCTTGGCTGAGGATCCAGCATTGTCTGAAGACAATTTCTGTGGTCAGGTGGCCAGCATGGCTGTATGCTAAAGGCGCTTGAAATGCTGTTACCTTTCCACCTAAGTTGCACTTATTAATGTACTTGCATTTTTATGCTTTCAAACTGCTAGGTTGGCAAGTAACAGGAACTCCCCCATTGTGCGGTGCTCAGGACTTGAACCTGGGCGGTCAACTTTTCAGTTAGCAAACTCAGTGTTATTAACTGCTGAGCTATCATACCCCCTATATAAGGTTTATCCTACCCACATTATGAAAAGGAGAATATCCACTGCCAAACTGGATATTTCTAGCGAGTCACGTTCATCTTCCTCCTTCCCCCCTTCCTTCCAACTAGTATGCTGTCTTTGTTAAAATCATCACGTTAGAATCACACAATCAATTCCTTTTTTTTTAAGAGATAGAGGCTCCTTGAGTTTCTCATTCTACCTTACAGTACTGTGCTTGGGAAAATTAAAAAGGGAGTGCTTAGCATGATGTTTGGAGCTATGAGAAAGAAGATGAAATATAAATCTAACAAAAAAATTGCATATCTCAATTTCCTAAGTGTGCCTCTGACTCAGCTCCAGTTTCATCCTTACAGCAATCCTTTGGGCCAAAAGAGAGTGATTGGACCAATGTCTCCTTAATCCTAATCTAGCACATTAAACATGACATATTCTACTAGTTCAGTCCTCGATCATTGGTGCTGCTGTGCTTTTCATGTGGAATTTCCCCATCCTTTAGTAATGTGTATAGAATACATTGGGTCCTAAATCACAAATATTGGCTGTTCTTGGCTTAGATGGCATTACCACCTGTAATCAATACTGTGAAGCTTGCTGATGTTTGTCTCCTGATGGTTATTGGTTAAGTTTAAGTTTAAGTTTTATTAAATTTATATACCGCCCTTCTCCTTCGCAGGACTCAGGGCGGTTTACAGTCAATTAAAACACATAGATACAAAAGTTAAAACAAGAATAAAAAACAATTAAACTAAGACTGTAAGTTAAATTCCTCTTAAAAACCCTAAACTAAAATCCCCATCCCAATTACCTAAAAAATCCTAGGCTACAATTGTATTTGAGCATGTTAAAGAAAGGAAAAGCACCACTCCAATACTCCAAAAGAGACTCTTCATTCTTTTCCTCGGTATATTGTCGACGTGTGATACAAAACAAAACCACCTGTCCATGAAAAAACTAGGATATTTGTTATTGGTTAGAAGGGAAGGAGAACAAGAAATGTTCGGTACCTGCAATTAAGAGGACATTGAGCTGTGATAAAAGCAATACAACCGGTCTTCTTTATAATCAGTGACATTAGCAAGCATCCATAGCTGCCAATTTAATCTTGGCCCTACAACAGTTGAGAAAGGTAGAAACATCTCAAGCAAATGAAATCAGTCCGTTCTGTTGAAAGAGTATAATATTGTTCATCCCGGCAAATAAGGCTCTCTTCTCCGGAGGTTAGAAGTCAGATGACTCTCATTAAGTCAATCATCATTAACCTGGCTTGACCAGCAAGAACAGAAGGAAAGGCAATCTCTCTTTTTTTTTGTAGGCAGGGCGTCTAGACAGCGCTATTATGCTCAACACCCCTGTAGTGTGAAACATAACTACTTAGATTGCTTGGATAATAATGGCAGCCAGTCAGCTAGCCATTTTACAAGGGCTATAGTTGCTTGCTTCGTGGTGTAGACAAATAATATTAAATCTCCCTGCCAGCATTCCATCATGAAGCCTATTCAGCCGAGGGATGATTTTTTATTATTATTATTATTTTACTTAGAGCAGCTGTAAGGATATTGCACGAAAGCTAATATCAAGTTGTTTAGAAGGTGTTGGTCTGATATCGTGTTTCCCCAAGAAAAGACCCTGTCTTATTTTTATTATTATTTTTTGAATCCTGAATAAGTGCTTGGCATTATTGCCATGCGCTCAAAAGCCCGATTGGGCTTATTATCAGGGGATGTCTTATTTTGGGGGGAACAGGCCAGGGTATGTATGGCTCTCCCAGCCGCACAACAGCATCACACAATTTGTAGCTGTCTTTAAAGCAGAAACATAAAGGGCTGTGTTAGCAACAGTAACAGCCAACAAAATTCAAGCTACTTGGGGGTCGCTCACAGGAGCGCACAGGTTGGGCGCATGCATCATAAGGCCAACATGTCATTTCTTTGGTTTTAGCTTAATAACACCCTGTTATTAACACCAGCTGCCTGCAATTACTGCAGGTTCGAATCTCACCAGGCTCAAGGTTGACTC
>JANHFK010001910.1:125859-140390 GCA_036250565.1 Sibynophis collaris | reverse complement strand
ACAAAAGTGCCTTATGGAGTGGCGGGGGAGGGGAGTAAAGGTCAAGACTGAGACGGGAAAAGGACGGCCGTGAGAACCAGGGGACGACTCCAATGCAGGTAGGAGACGGCAGAGGGAAAAGGAAAACGCGCAAGGATAGCTTTAATGGAAACAAACTTTTCGGAAAATTTTGCTGCGGGCGGGTCGAATTTGTCATTGCGACCCATTAGTTGTTGCCCATTAATCCCTTTCACAAATTGTTTCAAGCACCCATCAGAGACCCCACGTCAGAGGCTGAAACGCGCTCGAGAAGTTGGGGCAGAGCGGGGGGGGTGATCACCGTGGCGCATGCGCGGCATCATGTGACCGCCGCCCTTTCTTCCAACATGGCGGCGCCCAGTACTGCTCTTCGGACTCTTCAGCTTGTGCAGGTAGAGCGGAGGGTCTGGGCGGGAGATTCGATCCTCGAACGGGGAGAATGATATTCCGATTCAGAGTTTCGTCGCCTTTGCCCTGATACGCGGGACAGCGTAGCGCTGGGTCGCTTAATTCAGCTCCGGAGCCTGGACGGCAACCGGGTTATGGTGTTGCCTTCCCTTCGCGTACTCAAGTTCCTGCCCGCAATTCTTCTTTTGTAATACGGCTGCTGGTCTTTTTCCAAGTGAAGTGGAAACCAGCGTCGGGTATCTTTAGCATGTTGGATTTAACTCGACAGAATTCAGTTTTTTTTTTAAAAAAATTGCATCTATACTTAACTGAGTAACTTGGGGGCCAATCTCCGTCTCTCAGACTAAGCCAGCCCGTGATATCGGTGCAAAGGAACCAGCGGAGCCCTGAACTCCTAGGGATAAAAGTAGATTGCAAGTGTAGCTAACAACATAAAAATAAATTTAGTGTTTGGAATTTACACACATACAGATTTTAGGCTAGTCTTCTTCCTGATATGCTGGTTTCTTATGTACAGGTATGTTAAAATGATTAGTCCCCCAGAATAATTAGTCCCCGAGCACTTTACAAAATTAATTCTTGTAGTTGTGATTGAATGCTAAAGCATTTTCGCTTGCGTGTTACTGCATGTAATCTGTGAGTGCACAGCGCCATTCATTTAGTGTTTTTCTATTTTAAGGGCTGCTGTGATTTTTAAAAAAATGGTAGCTAGCTGTTATGAATGCTCTACTGGCAGAAAGGTTTGATATACCTTGAATTAATGATACAATCTTTCTATAAAATTAATAACTATGGTATCAGAAAATGATAAGGACCACAACTTTAGAGTTGAAAGATGGAGAAATAAAACTGCAAGTCTGCATTGAAATCAAATTATGTACTGTGCTTTATAAGAAAGCTAAAAGAATAAGTGTTATCAGCAAAAGTTTGTAAAACTGAATATCTAGATATTTATAATTGAACATAAATTGTATCAAGCTTGATTGTCTCTACTTGGCCGTCAGGATTTTGCTTATGGCTGCACAGAATTTGTCAACTTTATAAGTTATGAAAGGTAAGAGTCAGAATATAATATAGAAAAGTGTAAAATATGTCTCCTGTTATCCTGAGTGGGAACATAAGGATACTGTAGATATCTCTATAAAATGAATGGAACAGCAAGAAGTGCTTTGTGGTTTGAGTTTGCTGAGCATTATAGGGTAAATAATAATACTCTGTAATAATTAACATAAAATAATGATGCACAACTTTTTGGGAAGATCAGGCTGGCCTTTTATGTTAGCAACAATAGAATATTGTTGTAACTGTGGCCAGTAGAACACTAAATTTGATTTCAGGTTATTTAAAGAAAATTAAATCCAGTTTATGATTTCCATTCATTAATCATCCATTTTCATCTTATTTGTTAAAATTTACAGTAGATCCAAAGTTTATAGGGGCTCTAAAAGCCAAAATTTTGCTGCTGTTATGTATCTCTGAGATATTAGATTGTTGTAGAACATTCCTTCTCCAAGCATGGAGAGTAGGAAAATTATTTACGATCAGACACCATTATCAAGCATACTACAATAAAATGCAGTTCAATACAGTCAAGATTAGAAACAGGTAAGATGTTTGTCAATTGTTCTGGAGATATTTGCTGAGATGACAAGTAAAAGGATCTAGTGATCCCTTGTCCGATCACATATAACTATGGCTAGGAAAAGGAGTAATTAATTCAGTGCAGCATGTGTAAAACGCCATCATCGCAGGATTGGTGAAACACTTTCATTTCCTCGAGGGAGCATCAGCAAAGATGTTATAGAAGTGTAACATTTTAAAATCTTCCCTCTGTAAGAGGGCATAAGGCAAAATGTAGCTTTATTTATTTAGTTTCCATATTTCTGGACTGCCTATCTTTCTCTCAGAGTGACCCAGCATTATAGTTTTTGAAGGGATGTTCTTTTCCCTGTTGATTCATAATCATCAGTAGTGAACAAAGAGACTGGGGATTGGGGGTGGGGGCTAACCTTCAACCAGTGGATAGTAATACAAATCCATGCACCAGTTCTATTTTAATCAGAATAAACACACTCTCTCCTTAGTGCCACATTAGTTACACATGGAGTCACTTGGAGTAATTCTTAAGAATTTGGATTTAATCCTTTCCAGAGGGGCCAAGGAGCTACAAGGTCCCAACTGAATACCAAACAAAAGTTGCATGTATGCCTTAGTCAAATGAAATTTTAACACTGATGGGATATGATGTGCCCTTCTAGAAAAGCTGATTTTAGGGCATTTTGGATTTTATAGTTTTGGTATGTGGTATAATTGGAAAAACAATGAAAAACCATGCCCAAATATTTTTTTAAAGATCTTTTTAGCCACCAGGCATGCAGCCTAGGTCACATTTCAAGAATTAAGGCCTTAATTTTAATGTAATTATTTTAAGTCATTATTTATTTGATTTATTAAAATTTATTTTTTTAATCAGTGGAATGGCTTACCTCCAGAAGTTAGAAGTGAGTGCTCCATCACTGAAGGTTTTCAAAAAGAGATTGTATGCTATAGGTCTCCTACTTGAGCAGGAGGATTACATCTCTTATTCCTCTTCAAGTTGGATTTCAGTTGATAAATGCCTCACATGCTGCCATGAAACTTTATTCTGGAGTTCTTTTGAACCTGGATTGATTGGATATTTTGGGTTAGATGTTGCAGAATTAAGGTGTGATCAAAGATAGAGTGTCCAGCTCTAAAACCTGCCTTTTCATTTGTCAAAATACACTCTGCATTAACCCAGCTAGTTAGTTTTTAACTGCCTCAGTTGTTGGCTGGAGATGAAACCAAAAGGTAATGCCATGAGGACATGGAGTAAAAACCCTTGGTCCTGGGGCAAGAGGATATGAGATTGAGACCAGAGATAATGACTTCAATAAACTCATACCTGTATTGTCACTACTTTTCATTTTTACTTTCTTTGACTAATTTGCACCACTCAGATGGAGTTCAGGGTGTAGTTTCTGTTGAAGCCGCCATTGTTGGTAATAGTTGCAGTTCAAGATGAAAACCTCTGTATTGGGATTATTGTGGATAATAACAATGTTTTATAATAAAGTATATTTCTATCCATATAAATGTAGGTCTCTTGGTGAAAAGGCATATTATTTAAACCTCCGTTTTTCACTTGCTAAATCATTCTTGATTTACATGTCACATTCATAATCTATTATATGGCAGAGATTAGATTGAGCCTATGGGTAAAGATATTGGATAAACCGATCCTAAATTTGTGGACTTTTGTTTGCTTTCAGTTTCTAGTTTGTGACAATGTATTCATAGAAATATTTTTATGTGAAGTTAACTAAATTTAAATCTTATATTACACAAATTACTATCTTTAATATGCATATACCTTTACTACATTTAAGAAAAAAAAACAGCATTACATTTTTAATTATGTTCAAGAAATAAAATTTCTGTAGTTGTGAAAGGTTTCTAACTACTGCATGTTCTACTCTATGGGCTCTGTTAAGGAACTCTCATTTAATGTATTACAGTATTCTTCAAACTGGTTTAAAAATCATGAATTGTCTCGGTTTTCTATGCCTAGTTAGTTTATATTTATTTATGTGTAATAATGTTGAATAAATTATATATATATAATATGATTAATATATATATATGATTTTCTAAATGTTGTCTCACAAGAAAAATATCTGTTTCTGGATATATTATATTATAATTTACAAATGAAAAACTCCATTGTTATTTTTCGTTCTTTGGATAGTTTATTTAGGCAATTTTCCTTTTTCAGGAATGAAAGGAAACAAAAGAAAAATGACCAGGCAAAGGTTTTTTGCCAGCCAGAAAAGAATGTCAGCTTACTCTCAGCGAAATAAGTGGATTTTTTCATAGTATTTAGTTGAAATTGTTATTACTGCATTAATAGACTGGTTGTTATCTGGAAGCATGATTTGGAAAATATGTGCAATTTGGCACAATTTGAAAAATATGAACCTTTATTTAAAGATAAGACAGTTCCCAACATCTTGTTTGTCCTCATGATTTGCCTTTGCTTTATTGGCTTAAATTCATATCCAGGAAACCACTAAAACCATATGGAATTCTGTGATTCCAATTACAGTTAAGGACAAATAAGAGAGTAGTCTAAGCATGATTTTTCTGTTTCCTGGGCTGCTGCTTCTACCTCATTAATCAGTGTTCAAATGGTCTAAGAGAAACAGTTTGCTGCACTGCCAGCAGAGCAGCTTCATAGCGGCTTCTTCATCCCTTTCCCCATCCCCTGTATGCCTTCACAGTGGGGAAAACTAGAGAGGGAAACCATCAATCTTCTTTGTCACAGATGTCAGCAGTGATTCGCTCCCTTCTTCCTGTGTTGTCCCTCACTCCCATGCATTCATGCATAAGCACACACCACCTGTATTTAGAATTAGCTTTCTTCACCTGCTCTGTTCCACAGGCACACATTATGGGTGCATAACATTCCAAAATGCAAGCCAATTGCGATGGCATAAAGAATTTTGATTAGTACTTTTCAAAGGAAAGGCCCCACGTACATGGTTCTAGGCCAAAGCTTGGGGCCCCAAGTGTGCGAAGGAGCCTGTCTCCTGCCTGGGTTAGTGATTGTTGTTTGTGATACTTTTTTGGTTGCTATATATTTTTAATAGTTGTTTTTATTTTTATTAATATTCCTTGCCCAGAGCAATGATGGCCCCTCCAGGCATGCATGTGCAGACCCCTATGTGTAGCTAGTGGGAGGCATGAGCACATGTGCAGTGGTGGCTCGCGTGTCCACAGAAAGGGCGCTGCGTGCCACCTCTGGTACACGTGCCATAGGTTCACCATCATGGACCTAGAGTTTCTTGTTGAAATAGTGGCTATAGAGATAGAGACAGACAGAGATGGCGATAGATATGATGGATGGGATGATATGGGATGGAGAGACACAGTTATGTTTAGTTCTTTATTTATATATCATATTTAGAGACCACCATCTCCCTCACAGAGCAACTCTGGGTGGTGGGTATACTTCTTCATATTTTAACCTCTAGCAGACAAAGCATTTACATAATAATTACAACATAATTTCAGTAAGTGTTTTTAGAATTATTTAATTAATGGAAAGGCTATTGTGATTTGGATGTGATTGTCATGTCAAAAAATTGAAATAATGTATGTTGGAGTCCGGGGGAACAAGAAATGAAAATAGGATAAAAATTTGGGGAATGTAGATTAGATTTTTGTTCTTCAGCAAGCCATTAAGAATATATGTAAGTGAAAATATGTTATGGTATGTTTGTTCATTTGGACAAAGAATATAAAGTGTATAAAGAATATAAAGTGTATATAAAACTGAAGTATGGAATATTTGTAGTGAATATGGAGATGAATATGATAAAAGCAGAAAAAAGTATATACAGGAATAATTGACATGCTTAGGAAATGGTCAACACTGAACAGAAACTAAGGCAAGACTGTGTAATATCTCTTAATTTACTTATGAATTAATGTATATGGAATACTTATAGTGAAGTTAGAGGGGGTGTTGTTTGGGTATATGAATGTGCGTGTATTTTGGCATGTACAAAATTATCTGTTTTGGCTGAGAATACAAATGATTTTTAAATAATTTTATATCAAGGAATATAGATCTGAAAAGCACATCAATAGTAAAATAATTGGGTTTGATGTGGAAAATGGAGGGAATGATTGCAAGTTAGGTATTTTGTACTCTTGGTAGAAAGTAAAATACACATAGAAGTATTACACAAGTGCTGATAGAAAGGTTGTGGACGATATGGTGATCTATTGTAAGACTGTCAAAATAATATTTTATTATTATAAAAATGTTATAATATTATATGGAAATGAGAATTGGGTATGTCAGGAGAAATAAATATAAATTAAATGTATTACTTAGGAAATGTGTGTGGTGCATTAAGAATATATTGTAAAGTATCAGGAATGAATGGGAATTAAATATAAAAATTAACGATCAATATGGGGAAAGTATGTTGAGATGTTTTGGTCATATGGAGAGAATGCAGGAGGACTAAATGGCAAAATAAATGCATAAAGGCAGAGTGAATAGGCCAAGAGAGGACTAGGAAAGTGATGGTTACATAGAGTTGAACTTGGAAAAAGAGGTGAGAAGAGTAAAGAAAAAAAGCAATGTATGTACCAGATAAAAACATTGTGGAAGCTAATTGGTTGTAAGGATAGAAAGTTATGAAGAGATACAGTGAAAGGTATTGATATAAAACTGCTGGAACAGTAATTAATCTTTTGCAAATCCATACAACCTCTGACTGTCTCTCCACTCTGTACCAAAGGTCAGAATCTAAAATGCATTGAGACATTTTCCCATGTAAAAATGGCTCTAGTCTGAATTTGCATTTCTTGCAGTTTATGTTTCCTTCCAAAGGGAATTCCTCACTTTCTTTCTCTCTCTAATCCTTTACTGACTCCAAATCTTTTGAGTATACAGCTCTGATGCTTGACCTCAACATTTTAGTGAAGCACATTCCAGCTCCATGATTTCATGACACCAGGCTGAACTCCCTGCTAGGCTGCCTTCTGACTCTTGCTGGGTGGATAAACAGTGAACAATGCTTATAGAAGGCCAATCAACTAGGTATGGCTTTAGTACCATGGTTTCAAGAATTCTCTTTTTTTCGTCTCAGTAAACTAAAATGCTTTATGCTGCCTGAATCCTTCACTAATGAAGAATCAAAAATAAAAACAGCATACAATAATTATATACCGCTCAAGAAGAAATGTTACGAACAGCATAAGAGCAAATTTCATCATCCCATCACTTAGTTCAGGGGTGTCAAACTTGCAGCCTGGGGACCAGATGCATCACGGACTGGCCACACACAACCTCGGTTTAGCGAAGGGGGGAAAAGTTGTGATACGTCACGTGACGACAATGTGTTGTCGCAAGTTTGAACACCCCTGACTTAGTTTATTGAAAACGTTAGCCATATACATCCTTGTTTTACTATCATATCAGATAAATAATTTAACTGCAGATGTCATTCCTTTTTCAGTAATTGAGAATCAGGTTAAGGTATTGGACTAGGAATGGAGAGACTTCCCATTCAAGTCTAGTCTCAGTCTTACAAGCTCTCTTGGTTAGTACCTCAAAAGATGGTGATCATGTTTTATTCTGCCTTAAACTTTTGTTTCAAAGGCAGAATATGAATCAAATATTATCCTGTTGTGCCAATATCCTTGAGAGTATCTTCACTGTTCTGTAATCAGTATTAATCATCTTTAGAATTTAAAATGTGCTTCTTCTTTGTTAAATTTTGTTGAAATTCTAGCCATGGTGCTTTTAGCTAAGTTTGTTTCTCAGGAGGTGGTACAATAGAGCCACTTTGAAATATATCTTCTTGGATTGTTATTGAAGTCCATTCCGGCTGGATGACTTACAGGTGCCCTCTGCATCTGCAAATCTACATAACTCAAATGAAACTGAACTCCTGAATAAATATAAATAAAACTATGCTGTTAATCATTTGGTGTGGCATTTCTAAAAAACGTTTTCGCCATGTTTTTTATTTTTAGTGGTATGGTTTGTTAACAAATTAAGTTTAAAACAAAAGTAATTTGTTCCTCCTCTCTCTTTTTCTGAAATAGTTTTAAATACAGCTGTGGAGCCTTGCTTGCAATTCCCTCCTATTAATAAGTTTCTTCCAACCAAAATTCCAAGCTGGGTAGAGACACCTTTGCTGCAGATGTCTTGGAAATGGAAAATAGCCTCTTACAGCCTTTTATGCTTATCAGGGTTGTCTGCTGTAATCCTTGAGTGATACTGAGTGGAGAATGAGTGAATTGAGTTTCTTAGATTCCAAGCACTGAGAAAGGGAGGTAGTTATTGTAATTTGGAGGAAAATGAGATTCTTATTAGAAGTCCTAGTAATACTTTCACCTCTTCCCAGCCTTAAACACTGGCACATGGAAAATATTTAAAATCAAATTTTTCCAGTTGATTTGGGGGTATATGGGATGTTTGAAGTGCAATAGATCAAATTCTGACAGCCTGGATTGCTGAGAGACTGGTCAGCCTTAGAGGCTGGGAGGGGAATGAAGCCAGGTTCCTAAGATGTCGTAATTTAACTAAGCCCTTCATATGTAATTGTTTTAATCTTTTCTCCCAGAACTTAGTTGTTCCCAGGCGTTTAATCATTTTGCTTTTCCTCTGAACTCTCTCCAGATTATCAATATGTTTCATTGTTGAGGTATCCATAATGGGTCACAGTATATTAGATGTGGTTTTTAATTCTGCATGTAACATGATCTATCCTTAATCTTTTTTATTTTTTTAAAAATAGATGTTTTAAAAATGTGCTACAGTGTGGCTATCCTCCATGTTTAATGAACCATTTTCCCTGCCTGCCTGTTCAGGTTTCTGTTAAAACAAAGAAGTGACTTTTCTTCTTTATTAAAAAAAAAAAAAGGACATGAATTGAAAGCGACCTCTTCTGAGATTGATATTAATCCACGTACACACTATTTCACCTAGCTATCTAGTCTATCTTGGAGAGAGGGGCCTTCCCTGCCCTGGTACCTCTGAATGACTTTTATTACAACTTTTATTTATTAACATACCTTGGATTGATTTTTTTTTAAATGAAAAACACGGGCCTTATATTTAGCTGTGGGGACTCCAACAACACTTAACTGTGCCACATACATTTTGAAACGGAGCTGAGTTTCAAAAGTACCTTATGATATGGCATGGGCTTAAAAAAAAAAGGAAGTAAAAACAAATTCCTCTGGATGAATGGAATCCCTGGAGTTTTTTAAGAGCAAACCTATATCCTAAAAGAATGTGAGGTTTCTAAAAATTCTATTACTACTGGAAGTGGTGAGGCTTGGCACCAGGATGCAGATTTTGGAAGCAAGAGCCCTTTTTAGCTTATAGTCCATTTCTCGTCTTCATGGTGTATTTTTCAGCATTACTTTTTCAGCAGAAGTGATAATTTAATATGAATGTTAAATTTGCTTCATCATTTAATATGGAAAGTAAAGTTAAAGCGACCACCCAGGAAGTAGCTTGACTCCTGGGAGATGGAACTGTCAGACTTTACTGATGATTGATGATTTCAACTGATTCCTTAAATAGCCTAATACCATGTTACAGCCCAGGTTCTTTTTCAAAGCTTACTGAATAATCCAGTTCTGTTTAGACAATCATATTTTGGGCTTTCCATTTTGTATCCACAAGCATGCTTTTCTCTCAAAGGAATCAGTGGATGGGTAGTGCTTAAAAGACATCCAGGCAATCAGAGAATGAGACGGTTAGGAAAAAGAAATTGAATTACTAGAGGTTGATGATGCTACAATAAACAATGTGTGACTAAGTATTTTGCAACGGGGGGCTTGGAATTTTGTTCCCAGTCTCATCTATTTTTCACTCTGTCACTAAAGAAAAATGCAAAGTGCTAATACATAACTTCATTTTCATTTTCTCTTATAAGAAATGTGTCCATTGTTACTTTATACCACAGTATTATTGTCTTCCATAATACACAGAACAACAAAAGAAAAATTGCCTCTAGAATTAGGCGACCTTAATGTAAAGAAAAGAAACTGAATAGGGAAAAAACTTAGATTTGCTCTTCCATCACCTTTCTTTCAGATCAAAATGACATATACTACTTCATAGTGCTTTTACAGCCCTCTCTAAGTTTATAGAGTCAGTATATTGCCACCAACAATCTGGGTCCTCATTTTACCAACTTCGGAAATATGGAAGGCTTGAGCCCCGTCAGGATGAAACTCCTGGCAGTGGGCAGAGTTAGACTGCAATACTGCATTCTAACCACTGCACCACCAGGACTCTATACAACCTTTTAATATAAAGTGATATTTAATGGGCAGCCATTGTGACCTTAGTTGTGCTGCTCCCCAAACCTGTTGGATTCATCGGAGCTTTATGGGAAGAAGAGCATATCTGCATGAATTATATGTGAGCTGTCAGTGATAATTTATCTATATCTAAACCCAAGGTTATGGTTTTCTTAACAGAACAAAGGTCTGAAAAGAATTTTCTCAGGAATTCAGCCAACCGGAATTCCTCACCTGGGGAATTATTTTGGTGTCATCACAAGCTGGGTGAAGCTACAAGAAGAATGTAGTTCTGTATTATACAGCATTGTGGACCTCCACTCCCTCACCATACCAAGAGATCCGGCTGTTTTACGTGAAAGCATCCTAGACATCACTGCTGTTCTCCTGGCCTGCGGCATAAACCCACAAAGATGCTTCCTTTTCCAGCAGTCCCAGGTCAGCCTCTTCCTTTCTGCATGGTTTTTCTAGATCATTATGTGTGTGTGTGTGTGTCTGTCTTTATGCTGCTACCCATATATCTACATCAATAGTCAAAGCTCATTTTGAATAGTACAGATGGACAATGGACAGGAAAGATTATCAGCCTTTTTGGAGAGCTGCTTCTGGGCTCACTTACAAAGAATAAACATTTTGGCCAGTTACAATCTTTGGAATGAAAGAGTAGGTAGCTATGCCTCAGAGTCTTCATCTTGCTTCCTTTATAGCCCTGGTCTACATTAGAGACTTACATGGGAAAGTGAGAATAGAAGAAAAACATGTATTGTGAGGCTTGAGTTTTTATGGTTTGAGTACTTGCACAGCAGTGTGGAGGAAGAGTTTCTGTGAGGAAGAGAAAGGAGTTCCATTCTGGTGTTAAATTGCAATGGTCCAAAGAAGAAATAGGAAGAGTCTGCTGGTTGTAGCTTTAGCATAGCACCAGCATCTCTAGGATCTGGAGAGAAAAGAATTGGTGCTGACAATAACCGCAGCAAAGGCAGGAGGGAGAATTTAAAATGATTTTGCATTGTTTATGAACTCTGGAGTAACATTTGTAAAGAGAAAGTTCTGCACCATTCAGGCAGAGTTCAAGGAATGAGAACCGCAAGCATGTGAAGAGAACAGACACAGGGAACAGAAGGGTGGGAAGCTTAAAACTGAAACCCATTCTGTGCTAAATCGTGATTGCTATAATGAAGATTTGTTGAATAGGCTGCAAGGGGATTCAGTTTACATAACACATGGAGCCATAAACCATTAGTTACATAATACGATAAGCCAGAACCAAATAAACTACATGGTTTAATGCAATGTATGAACGCAAGCTAAGTGCAACACGATATTTTTCCTCTATGTATGGAACATAAATTATATTGAAGGCTGCGAACATGCTTCTCGGTTGCAATCTTGCATTTAAGTAACATAGTAATATTTTCATTTGCTTACTTTCTGCCCCTTCCCTTCCCTCCCTCAAAGCATATGATCCTTATGAACACTGATTTAATGGTAGGGTTCTGCCCAAAGTAAATAGGTACAGAATGAACAGGAATGTTTCGTGCCAGTGAAATAATTTGCAAAACACCTGCATTGGGGTGACTTTTATTGTTCTGGCTTTAGTTTGTCCTTACCAACAGGAGGCTGACCCAAGTGGCCACAGAACCTGCTGATCTTATATCTGGCGTTCATCGACTGCCTCTGCACACGGAAGGCTCCCAGTGCTTTCTTTTCTTTTTTTCTTTTAAATTTTTCTTATAAAGTTTTTATTTACATATATAGACAATACAATACATTACAATACAATACATACAAAAGAAAAACGAAAGAAGTAAAAAGAAAAAAAAGAGGGGAAAAAAGAACATATATTGAGCGGTTTGGGTCTCTTTGGCTTATTCCATCTTTAAAATAAATAATTATATTTATGTATCTTCTACTTATCTACAATTTGTTATATACATGTGTATAATCTGATACTTCTTTCAATCAAAACATTTTATCATCTCGCTATTACAGTATTCCGGTAACAGTTTTTAACCCTTATGTGTTTTATTTCTTTATCAAACTTTCCCGCTTTTTCTTCCTTCTAACCATACATAAATTTTTTCCCAGATTTCATAGAAAGATATTCACTCACACATATCTTAAAGGCAACACAATCCGTAAATCCAATTTCTTTATGTGTTTGTTGTGAGGTGGGGTTGATCCAAAGGTAGCTGAGACTTGGGAGAGGCATTTCCCAGTCATCCTGCTTGCCTTCCTGCACAAATTCGAATTGATAGTGTTGGGTTTTTGCTGTGGGAGAAACAAATACAATTCTTTATGTGGGTGTCTGTGTTTGTGTCTTTAAACCTGGATGTCTGCTCCAGCTTTAAAACTATTCCCCAGATCAAGCATTGGCACTGCAGGTAGGAATTCAAAAACTACAGCTTTAACAAAGAGAATGTAATGGTCCTAGGAAGAGTTTATCTTTATTATGAGGAGCATGGTAATTAGGAAGAGAGATAAAGTTGACAATTTAAAACTTTATTCTCTTCCTTGACACCTTCTGTCACAGGCAATCTGTCACGGCTAGTGTGTGAATGTTACAAAGCCAAAACATTTCAAGGGGAAGAATGGGAGAGCATCTCGTTCCATAAATATGCTGACAATGATCTTTGTCAAATATTTCTGGCACCAAATGTCAGTACTTCAGGACGACTGGGGGGAAAAAAAATCACAAGAGAAGCAGAGATGTATCAAAGGCAATTTGATCCTCAGCCAGGAATACCATTTATTTTAAGAACAAATCCAATAATCACTCACAGGTAATTACAACAACTTTGGAGTTTCCGTCCATTTTGGAGTTCTATATGTTCGAAAAATATTTTATAAGGCTTAAAGTAATTGCTATATGCATACCATTATGCAGTTTTCAGTTCTAGGAAGTGATAGCTCTATTAGAGAAACTTTTTTTTAATCAGTTTATTTATACATTTTCAATTTACATATACAAGTACTTAGTGAACAGCTTATTGACTGGGTCAGTTTGCTTAAATAGTAATACTTTTCTAACTTCTAATGTCTATCTTTATCATCCAACCGTTTATAAAACAATTTCCATGTTCGAAAATACTCTGTGTCTTCTTTTTCTTTTATCATTAATATCAATCTGACCATTCAGTGATGGGTTCCACTTATCTTCGCTACCGGTTCGCAATGCACTTGAGCAGGGCACTTCTGCACATCCTCAGAGTGTCTGTTATGACATCCAGGTGAGTAGGTGGAGCCTCCTGCCACCACTACTACCAGTTCGTAAGATCTGGAGTGAACCAGTAGAAACCCACCACTATGTCCATTTCTGCACAATCTAAATTTTTCTTAATTACATCTTCTTCTGTAGGTGTTTTTTTTTCATTTTTCCAGTATTGTGCAAATATAATTCTTGCTGCTGTCAAAATATGCAATATTAGATATATATTCCCTTTATCATACTTCTCTGGTACTATACCTAACAAAAATATTTCTGATTTATAATCTATGTGCTGCTTCAACATTTTTTCTAACCACGTGTGCAATTTGGTCCAATAGTTCTTTGCTTTTGCACATGTCCACCACATGTGATAGTAGGTGCCTGGGGTCTGGTTGCATTTCCAACATCCGGTGGACATGTTCTTAAACTTGAGATATTGGATCAGTTTGACTTCAGAGGCAGACTACAAGTCACCCTTGACTTACAATAGTTCATTTAGTGACCGTTCAAAGTTACATAACTGAAAATATAACTGATGACCATTTTTCCCACTTATGACTGTTTCAGCATCCCCATAGTCACGTGATCAAAATTCAAATACTTGACAACTGACTCACTGACTGACAATTGATCCCCTTTTTGCAATCTTCTGACAAGCAAAGTCAATGGGGAAGCCAGATTCACTTAACAACTGTGCTACTAACTTAACAACTGCAGTGATTCACTTAAAAACTGTGGCAAGAAAGGTAGTAAAACAGGGCAAAGCTTACTTAACAAATGTCTCATTTAGCAACATAGATTTTTGGGTCAGTTATGGTCATACATCAAGGACTACCTGCAATTCTTTTGATTAACCTGATCTGGTTCTCAAACTCCACCATCTTTTC
Organism: Sibynophis collaris; assembly: GCA_036250565.1. Classification (NCBI taxonomy): domain Eukaryota; kingdom Metazoa; phylum Chordata; class Lepidosauria; order Squamata; family Sibynophiidae; genus Sibynophis; species Sibynophis collaris. The sequence goes on along the minus strand of JANHFK010001910.1, from coordinate 126,014 downwards.
CCCTTGTTTTTGTACTTGTTTCCATTTATTCATTGATATGGTTATCAACAATAATCGGTTCTGTGACTTCCGAACCACAATAGATTTATATACTGTTTTATTTATATATACACACCTAGATTTATATACTGCTTTACAGTGCTTAATAGCCCTCT